>JBCHJU010165498.1:0-10112 GCA_039654505.1 Plocamopherus imperialis | reverse complement strand
GAAAGGCAACCCCCCCCCCCCCCCCCCCCCACCACGACCACCACCACCACAGAAATAAATGCTGGAGGGGAGCACAAGAAGCGTGAGACAACCTGCTTATGCAGCATGGGTGTTCTGAGCGAGTAGGGTTGGATCATTGGTTATGTCTTGAGTCTTTTTTTCTCCTCTTGTAAATTTTTATTTTTTTAAGGCTGCTTTTTATTAGTAGATTAAAAAAAAAATGTATACAACACAAACTTTCCTGTCTTACTTGTACATAACATTGATACAGTTCACCCACAGAGACAATAACAATAAATGTAAGTTTTTTAATGTTAGAAGTCTTTTTTTTTTTTATTACTTTATTTGTTTAAACCATTTGTCTTTAAAGTGATATTTTGTATATGACTTGAGCATGATTTTTTAAATGATTTTTTTTGTTGTTCTACTTTCAGCATGAATTTACGAGAGGTGCTAAAGAAATATGGAAAAGATATAGGTCTCCATATAAAAGCTGTCAGATCTTACAGTCAACAGCTGCTGTTAGCCCTTAAACTCCTGAGAAAATGTAGCATTCTGCACGCTGATATCAAGCCTGATAATATATTGGTAAGGAATTAGTCGCTGCCAACTTTCTCTTTTTTCTTTGTTTGAAAACCTCTGATAAAGGACATGCCGACTCTGGTTATCATGACCAAAGTCTCAGTGCTAATAGCTTTTTTTTTTTGCCGTGCAACAAAAGGGTAACTAAGCCCAGATCTAGTGTCAAGCCGTTGCTTACATTTATACTTATAAAATGTATGTACCATGGGAAAGGGGCAGGGAGGGTGCTTTGATCCGACTGAGGGAGAGACGTAAGATACCACACTGTCTGAGAGGATGAGGTGCGACAGGGTGATCACCCATGCACTGTCAGAGAGGAAGAGGAAAAACTGAAAAATTGTGGTTGGAACTAGTGATGTCTCAGGACAGACAAACATGGCAACTCTTGCCTGTGGTCTACGTCCTGATAGCGGTGATGGGCAATGATGATGACCATGTTATTGTCACATGGCCTGTAGAAGCCAATCAACAGCCGTCATAAAGCTTGCGTGAATTCACATTGCTTTGACTGTTTTTCTTTACTCAGCTGGTACTTCTGTTCAGTCAACATCTCATTATTATTTTGAATATGCATGCCATTCTTTTGCCATTGTTGCTTATTTTTCATTGAGCATTTTGATATCAAGTCTCGGCTGCAAATTGTAAGTCATACCTATGAGCTAGCCCACTGACATATACCGGATTCCAGAAAGCTAAGTGTACAGAGGTGACACCTTGCAAAAGGCCCTTAAATCTCATTATTCTGTTTGACTCAAGTGAGATTGATGGGGGCTGGTGGTGCACTATGTCAACCTGCCAGGTTGAAGGTTTTGTAAAATGTACATATATTTCCTTATGACACTATACAGATGCATGTATTTCTGTACAATGTGTTAGGCCATGCCATGTGTGTAATTGCATTTGCTATTCTAAGGCTTTTATTTCCATGTAGGTCAATAAAAGTGCTTTTTTTGTTATATATTTATTACTTTTTTCCTCTTTTGGAGGATTTTTTTTTCTCCCCCACGGATGTACATAAGTACCGCAACAGGATAGATGAACTCATTTAAAAATAGGCTAGATGCCTTGAGGAAAGGGCAAAACTTCTGACCACAGTTTTTTGATGTGTAAATGTGCAGGTATTTAAAATTTGTATTTGAATCATTTTTTTCAATGTGAAGGTGAATAGGGAATTAAGCCAATTAAGCCATGTCCTGCACTGTGGCCAAGGGAAAGAAATCAACATTTGTCCTCTGGTTTCAGGTGAATGAGTCGAAAATGGTGTTGAAGCTGTGTGACTTTGGGTCTGCATCCCATGTGTCGGAGAATGATATAACGCCGTATCTTGTGAGTCGTTTCTATAGGGCTCCGGAAATCAGTACGTATCTCATTTTCTTTCCCTTATGCATTACCCATTGTTGTAAATTAACTTAAGCGCATGATGACAACTACCAAGATCAGAAGGTTTTTTTTCTATGCTCGAAAAAAATTTGTAATTATTTCGTTTTATTTTACTTGGTATTGATATTTAATCAATATTTAAGATTTACTCACAGAATAAGAGACGGAAGATTTAATTCAACTTTTATAATTATATAAATAATACAAAGCTTTATTTGAATTATTTGTTTTTATTTGACCTTACTGTTTCAGGATATCCAAATTAACTTTCTTTGATTTTAAAAAAATTCTTTAAGTATAATTTGCACATATTTATTTACCATTCATTATAATGGAACTAGGGCCAAGCAATCTTGCACACTTTACCGCTCACTAAAGCAACAAAAAATTCTCAAAATTTGGCAGCATGATCTACCCAGGGCTATACTGGAACAATTGTGTTTGATGCTAAAATCCAGCTTTTTTGTTATTTCTAGCCAGTTGAAACGAAAGCCCATCTTGACAACAGTTTCCATTTTGTATTCAGCCCTTTCGTATTATATAATATAAGCTTATTTTTAACTTGATGGCTAGATCTAGTGGTGAATTCTGATTGCTGAACTAAGCCTAAAATAGGCCCAGGAACGGGGAATGGCGATAGCTGAGCTAAGCCTATAATAGGCCTATGAACGGGGAATGCAAGCTTTCAATTTAAAATTAATGGTACATACAATTACAGTGCTGTTTATTTCCCTCTTATGTAATCCAGTTCTAGGCCTTGGCTATGACCACAACATAGACACCTGGTCTGTGGGTTGCACTTTGTACGAACTGTACACTGGCAAGATCATGTTCCCCGGCACCAGCAACAACGACATGCTGAAGAACATCATGGACTACAAGGGCCGGCTGCCCAACAAGATGATCCGCAAGGGCATGTTCAAGGACCAGCACTTTGACTCCTCCTTCAACTTCCTCCACCATGAGATGGACAAGATTACGCAGAGGGTAAGGCCACACACATATACTCTGGGGACCAAATAAAAGGGGGGGTGATATTAAGTTAAAGAGTGGGGGTTGGACACTTTTACCCGATATAGATAAAATAAAGGAGAGGGGGTGGGCACATTCACCAATTAATAGCAATAGTAGATTTATTTCGCGTACATTGTTTGTGTTTGTAAATGATGCCTTATAGAGCCTGTAATCCGTCTCAACCATAAGGATCCCCCTCAACAATAAAGCCTGTAATCCCTCTCATCAATAACCATAAAGCCTGTTTTCAAGAGGCCTACTCCATCCCTGCAATGTCATTTTGACCTTCCAGGAGAAGGTGACCTGCCTGACCTCCATCAACGCCACCAAGGACGTGCTGGCCGAGATGGTTCCCTACCAGCGCCTTCCCGAGGACCAGCTGCGCAAGGTGACCCAGTTGAAGGACCTGCTGGACAAACTGCTGGCGGTGGACCCGGCCAAGAGGATCCCCATCAACCAGGCCCTGGGCCACCCCTTCATCACGGAAAAGATCTAGCGCCGGGATCACCACAATACAGGGGAAGGGTCTAGAAGTGCTGAAGAAACACGACATAACCACAGGAAAAAAAAGCTATATATCGAGTTTTGAACCACTGAGAGATTCAGAGCCGTGAATCATTCAGAGAGGGGCATCAGATATAGTGAAATGTCGAGGCAAGGGTTATGGAGATTCAAAATCTGGATCTTTATCTGTTGTAAGAGTTTCAGAATAAATGTTCTTGTCAAAGAGAAATTTCAGGAGTCTCAACTCCTCCATGGAAAGACTTTTAACCATCCCCCAGGAATGATCAGTTGCATACTGAATATTACAATGCTTTCGCTGGTTTCCTTGAGAAAAGCTTTGTCGAAAACCTTAGGTGTTACTTTTGACATGTTAATGGTTTCTGGTAAAAACTGTGAAAAGAGTAGTCTTAAAATATAGAGGGAGTAACATTCTTCTTCATTTGATAGCATGATCAATGCAGGTAATTCCAGAATTGGCAGGGTTGCACAGTTTTAACCTGACGGCATTGATGTATGATTAT
Source organism: Plocamopherus imperialis (assembly GCA_039654505.1). Lineage (NCBI taxonomy): Eukaryota > Metazoa > Mollusca > Gastropoda > Nudibranchia > Polyceridae > Plocamopherus > Plocamopherus imperialis. The sequence continues at coordinate 6,111 of JBCHJU010165498.1, read as the reverse complement.
TTATAAAGCGCAGAAGTGTGTGTGTGTGTGTGTGTGTGTTTGCGCAGAAGTGAAGTGAAGTGAGTGTGTGTTAGTGTTGTGAGAGTTGCTCCATTCACTGTGGGTTTTGATGTGAATATTTGATGTTGGTGGATAGCAAGATTTTTAAGTGCTCTGTGGGTCCCATGTTCTGAGACTGTCCTTCGCCTTATACATTTTTATGTTGTCTTGCTGTGATAGGACCTTGTTAATGAAACATCTCCTCATGCAAGAATGCTAAAGTATGACAGTGAAAAGAATCCTAATGGCTAGGATAATGATAAAGCAGTTTTATGAAATGGAGATTCATGTCATTTCTATTATTTTATGGCTCATGGTTTGTATATCATATGGAATATACTTCCAGTAATTCATTCAAATATAATCATTTCTCTATTGAACTGTAAAAAATACATTCAAAGTTGTATTTATAATGATTGAAATATGACTAGATGAAGATGCGTGTAGAGTATTTGTAAGTGCATGTTTTTAATATCTTTTTTTAACATTGTGTCATGAAGACCTGGTATGTTTTGTTTGTTTTTTTCCCCATGATGGAAGAATGACATTTTATTTTGAATACTATTGTTAACTTTTGATGTTTTCTTAATACCAATCTGTTTCTTTTCCTCATGTTTACGCCATCTGCCTTGAGCCATTTGATAAAAGTGGTTGCCTGAAACAGCGCCTTTGGGGTCGACTTAGTTTCTACCAAGCTAAATGGCACTGGAGAAGCTGAAAGGTTTAAATTTAGATTTACTGAAATAAGCAAAGCTATTGTTGCTTAAACTTGTATCTACTTCACTTTTGATCCATTGAATGTTTCTGAAGTCTGCAAATACACTTTTGAAAAATATCAGTTATTGTTGTGCTGTCTTCTGGAAGGTTTAATTTTCCTGTTATATTTTTCCACTGAAAAATTTCTCATGTTAAAGTGGAGTCTCTAAATTTTAAGAGATTTTTTATTTTTTTTTATTTTGGTCTTTGACTAGTAAGGTGAAGGAATTTAAAGCATGGATCAGACAATTTTTTGAAAACAGCATGATACTTGATGAATGTAAATATTTTTTTTACTTTAATTTTACTTTGTCCTTTTTCATTTTTCTATTTTTTATTTAGAAATGCAAACAAAGACTGCTTTCACAAATGAAAAAAAAAAAGAAAAAAAAAAAAAGAAAACAATAATGCCTCCTCTTTTATATGAGGGGATTTTTGAATATATTTCAAGCAGAAAAGAAATTTGCAGTGTTTTGAGAGAAATGACATCTCATGGCATCTTGTGCAAGCATATTTCTCTCTATAATCTAGATATACCTTTTCCCACTGTGAAAAGACTGGGGTTTTTTGTTTCGTTTTTTTTTTTCAGTGTATTTTAAGAGTGTTTGTGGTTGTTTGATTTTTTGTTTTTTTTTATGATGTGATTGATGGTTTGATTAGGGAAAAAAGAAATGTTTAATCTCTCTCATGCTTTCTTTCTAGGTGGCTGAGTTTGTCAAGAGGAGAGCCGGCTCTTATAAGGTTATAACCTTATCCTGTTGGCATTTTTGTAAAGTGCTGCAGAGAACTATATTTTATCTCAAACATTTATGTTTTCAAACACCTGCATCAGTTTCTAGATTAGATATTGCCAGGGATGGGGCAGCCAAGGTCACTGCATAGTTGTGTTGTAGATAAGATATTCTTTTGTAACAAGTCTTGAGAATTTTCCATGCGCGCAAAACATGAACTCTTGATGACGGATGACAAGCGACATATTGTAATCTTAGAAGAACAAAAATAATGAAAGAGAAAAGAAAAAAAGAAAAAGAAAAGAAAGACCGAAAAAGAATGGAAAGAAAAAAAAATTGTTGCAAAAGAATAAAATCAATTCAAGTTCTCTAGATTTGAAAGAAGTGATTGCACCTGAATAAAATGTACTTAGGAATGTTTCCCCTAAACTTTATGCTCTTATTTAGTTCTAAGAGGCTTCTGAATAATATTATATTTTTACATCAAGTAAAATTAAAAGTGATTACAAAAGCAGGCCTACTGATCTTAAGTATTTTGTTTGCATTGGCTGTCAGGGGTCCCCCAATTAATGGCCTCAAAGGTTATTTGATCATCTCCTGACATATGCTATCCTGCTTTCAAATGTATTTTGTTCTTGAACTTTGAAAATTGGCAGCTAACCTTAAGGAATAAATGCCATTTAAATTTAAGGATTGCCATGCGAAAAAGAAGAGCTATGCAACCCTCTTACTCTGAAGTTTTTAGCTCACGAAGTTTCACATTCATTATAAGAAATTAATGTAATGCAACACCAACAACAACAACAAAATCTATCAGGAAACCCCAAAACAACAACAGTAAAATGCAAAACTAAACACACGCACACACACATACACACACAAGCGCGCACAAAAAGACCCAACAAAAGTCAAGGAAGCAATGAAGTTTCAGTACTAAGATGTAAGATTTATGATAAAGTTATTAAGTCAAAATGGAAAATCAACCCTGAAAATTGTAGGAGTGAAAATGACATAACACTAGATCACGGATTCTAATTACTGCTCCTGGTTTGTTTGTTTTTTCAGTACAGTATGCGACCTATTCATGTATTTAGAGATGATGTCTATGTAACTAGTAATAATATAGCACTGGATGACTTTATATTTCACTGGACACACAGGGACAAATTCTGCTTGTGTTTTGTGTGCAGTTCATTTGACATGACATGAGTTTTGGGAGTGTTATCCAAACCGAAAATGAACTTGGATAAAATTTGAATTTTCAAAGACATTTCTAATGAATAGACCCCTTCTTGCCCACAGAATTGTCAGATTAGTCAAGATGAAATTTAGCTGCCTGATGTTAAGGGTATATATATATATCCATCCACTGACGGTTTTGGTCATTATGGTAATCAAAGTAGTAGTCCTTATTTCCTTGTCTGTATGATGCTGGCATGAAGACTAATAGGTAGTAATACCAAGTAATGGCCTTCTTGGTACGCCTTTATGCCTAGTCCCTGGTCTAGACTCGTGGAGATACACGGCCATAGCAGAATTACACATGCGTGCCAAGACACATACTCATGTTCTCTCGTACCCAAGTGATCTTCATTTGTCCACTGCAATGGTACCGTAGTACCAACTCACCTTTGATGCCAAACCTTACAGTATAAAGACATTTTATTTTTCTTATTATTTCCTATGGCTAAAAATTCCTAAATTTCAAGGAAAAGAGAAGTATTAAAAAAAAATCAATATTTGATAGAGCACGCCTGCTTTGATTTTGTTTGACAATGACATTTGTCTCTCTCTGTGTTTTTTCAGGTAGGGCTAGAGCTGTCGGAGGTGAGCTTTCCATCAAGTGTTTTATGTGATAAGTACAACATACCTTGAAAAACAAAACAAAAACCAAACCCATATAACACAAGCACAGCTGCCTCTACAAGTGTCATGCTTCATGTTTGTAAACGTGTAAGAAAAGCCTGGTCTGCAAAAGGTTGCTGTCCAGAGAGCTGTAGGGTTTGGGCAGGTTCAGCACTTGCCACAGGATTCCCCAGAGATATTGTGACTATGAGATACCCTTCTGTTTCACTGTAACAATTGTAAAATCTTATTTAGGTGAGAAAGATGCATGTAGAGGTAAGTATTCTTCATGCCAAGCACCCTCAAGCATCGTGAGCAGTAGACATATTTTCAACAATTTTCTAGCCGCATTTAGTCATTGTTTGCAGTCCTGATCTGCAGGAAGTAGATAAATTGAATGAAGTGGGGTATCTCATTCCTTCAAATATCTCTGTTTGGGCAGTGCGCCCCCCTCTCTCTCTCTCCCCACCTCCATGTTATTTTTTAAATGATGATAGATGCATGTATATATATATTTATATTTGTATATTGTATAAGAGAAGTTTTATATTTTTGCAATGGTAAGGCTGAATCAGTAAATGTATGAATGGTTTGCTATATTGTGTTCAGATATGACTAGAAAAGGTTGGAAGTAGTGATTGGCAGACTCTGTGCTTTGTGTATAGGCCTGTAATATTATTCCATATCTAAACATGAATTGCAATGTGTTTTGTACAATATCAATCAAAGTTGTTACAATGTGTTACTTTTTGGGAAAAGTTTCCAACTCATTGAAAATAGATTTAATTGTTTCTGGAAATTTAATTTGTGTTTAGAGTTCTTATACTTATATTTCCCGTGTCCATTATTCGTCTTTTGCATTGATTTTGTTTGTGTGTTCATTGATATTCATCAACTTTTTGTGTAAGCATAAATTTACATGGCCATTTCTGCCTCAGATTAATCTCAGTCTCAGTGTCACGACACGGCCTGGACAGTTTATTTCACCATACCTGGCGCACGGTTGCCCTCTTTATTTTTCTTTTTTTTTCTTTTCTTTTTTTTTTTTTAAGAACTCGTATTTATACTGGGCAGAATTGCATTTTGAATTTGAGTGCACAAAGTTGGGGGCTTCCATGAAAGGCATCCACAGTTTCAACGGATGGCTATAATTAATATAAAGACCTCCATAGTTCCAATTGATGGCTATAATTTTATAAAGACATCCACAGTTTCAACTGATGGCTATAGTATAGTATACAGAGCAGCAACCAATGTTGCCAGGTGCATTGCTGGAGTACTCGACCAAGAGCTACCAACTGGCTATAGTCTGATCATACATTTACTAGTACTACTATAACACCTGATTAGGTGGAGGAAATATAAAATGGCATTTTTGTGTAAAAAGCCTACATAAGTAAAGGTGTATGTGTCTATGTGAGTGTGTGTGTGTCTTTGTGTGATTTTTAGCTTCAATTTTCATTGAGATGCTTAAGATAAACCTCACTTAAACTGCTGGATCGGTCCCCAAGCAATTTATCTTAAGCGGAATCCACTGTAGTATTACGTTGAGACACGAAAAAGCACGTAATTTTGAAAGTACAGGTCCACTGCCAATTTATTTCACGTTGCCGAACACCACCATCTTAAGTGTCAAAATACCGTTAATGCCGTTCTATACCTGTACTGTACATGGTTTTTACTGAGATCACGTCGCTGACAGACTAGCTAAGTCTGCGAGATACATGTATATTTACAAAACCACTTGGTCATATTTTCAGATTTAAAACCCTAATAAATGAAAATATGTAACACAAGATTTGGCAGGAAGATTGGGATCAGGAAACAAAATTCATGTACAGTCGACTCCACTTGTAACGAAGTCGGTTGTAGTGATTTTCGGATGTAGTGATCTTTGTCCCTGGAACGGGCACCTATATAACTCAAACTCTTCTAACGGCTGTAGTGAACTTCTGATGTACCGGTAGCGATCTTTTTTCTGGTCCCCCAGGGACGTCGCTACAAGCATAGTCAACTGTATATATTGTTTTATTGCCTTTTAATTGTTCTTTGTTGTCTGAAGAAGGGTATACCCGAAAATGTACTGTTTTGTATTGTCTCTATAGTGGAGGCCTTTATTAAACTTGGTTTTGTTTACAGTTACAGCCACGGTAGAGGTGATTCTGTGATTGATGGCACAATTCTGATACACGTACTGTCACATGCACACAAGAATAAGCCTGGATCAGCAAGTTTTATAAACAAGTAAAGGACCGTGTTCCGTGTTCACTGTGTTGGCTTAGTAGGATGATTAGTATTACATTATACATTACATGTGTACTTTTGATGTTTGTATTCTAAAGTAAGAAATAAATCTGCATCAATCTACGTATGACGGTCACAAATTTGAGCACGGTCAACAAAAGCAAAAACTATTATCAAACATTCAAACCAGATGTTTTGCCACCAAAAATTAAAATTGGAACAGATAAAAACAGACGGACCACAATTTCAATACGGCACAGGATACTTATGTATGTGTATAAATCAATCAAACGAAGCAACCAACAACCCCTTTCCACCTGGCATGAAAGAAAAACCCAACGAAAAATCCAAACATTCCCTCCACTAGCCTACTGCCTCAAAACAAAATGAAAACCCACCAAAACAAAACAAAACAACCACCCCATCCCGAAAAAAAAACCAAAAAAAAAAAAAAACCAAGAAGTCCCAAACTCAACTGTAGGAAAGAAAACCCATA
>JBCHJU010165388.1:0-10113 GCA_039654505.1 Plocamopherus imperialis | reverse complement strand
ATTGTCGTCATCCTAAATATAGTTCACATGCAAGAACCGGTCGGGAATTCCCGTTTTCGATCGCCTTCGCTAGCGAAATCAGGATTCTGGCTGTGCGCGTCCTTTCTAATCAAGTAGTCCTTGGCATGTGCTTTTTAGCCTTTACACGGCTCCCCTTGCAAAAGTCATATGCACTGACTTGACAAATGTGGAAACTCAGCGGTGTAGTCCGTAGAGGAACGACCACTGGCATGTTGTAAGGAAATATGTGTTTCAGCATTGAAAAAACATGGTTTTCAAAAGGCAAATATTGTTTCATACCACAGTGAGTTTTGTATCAATGATTCACTATCAATTACTTTGAAATCACTGTTGCATTGCCAGAAGTTTTAGAAAAATAATTTTCCTGTCACTGATATGAATATTCAATAGCATTGTCTGTTCAGTAGCAAAACCCATAATTTCATTGCCAGGAGTGGTTGACCACCAAAGATTGCCAAGTACCAAAATACAGGCAAGTTATTGAGACAATTTCTAAATGCCTGTCATATCTTGATTTGACAGGTTCTACTATTATCCTGCGGAAAGCAAGAACCCATTGCCATTGAGACATTGACAAAAATCACGAACCTGGCTGACACATTGGGCAAAGCGGGCTGGAAGACTTTCACCAAAAAATACAATGTCTGAAAAAAAAAGGAAGTGAAGAAAATATTGGTCTTACAACTAAAGATCTTAACTGGAAATCTGGAAAACAATTTTTTGCAGCTGGTCTAGAACTTAGAGATAAGCTTCAATTGCCTTTGGTAACAAAAGACCCTGAAAGTTACTCATTTAACTGTAAAGTTATCTTAACTCCTTGAATGTCCCTTTAAGACATGATGTGACATTATTCAATCACTACCCAGTCTGGTCTTTGTAGGCATAGTTACCCATTTGTCCTTTTGGTGTGTAGAGTTTATGTTCCTGGAGTAATCTTTCTCCACTCTTCCATGACCTGACATTTTTTGTTTCCTCCCTTAAAGGACAATTTCTTTTCATAAGAGCCTCTTTTATATCTTCCTCCCACTTTCTACAAGATCTGAGGTACACCTCTTGTCCTCTTCAGTTTTGGCACTACATGTATGCTGATTTATTTATTTTCTCATGTTGGCATGTTATTTATCAAATTTGAAGACAATAAGGTCAAACCATATTCTTTTTTCCTCAACTTGATGGCCTACATTCATGCAAGTTGAGTCTGTCTTTCATTCACACAGATTTTATCACATACCTGGTTTGACAACACCATCACATTCCTCTTCATCACAGTTTGGAATTTTATCAGCTATTATTTCCTCTAAATAAAGAAACAAAAAAAATTGTAAGATTTTTACCAAATAATATGAAGATCATAACGACATTTTCACGTCAGATAAAAGCAGGTTACAAATGAAAAAGTTTCAAACTAAGTGAGGTTGCTGGTTGTGATGAAATTTCTCAAGATTATCCGAAAGAGGGAGCAGCAAGGGTGAGATGAATTCATGCGAATGCCAATGGAAGAATATGGTGTAGAAAGGTAAAAATTGATTCAACTGGTAGTGACTGATTTTTTTTTTCGATAAATACTACTTAGAGATAAGGACACATTATGTGTTTAATCCATTTCATTGATGTCAGTAAATAAGAGTAATATCATAGAGACAATCACTAAAAATGGGACTCCTGAATGAAAACTAAGGGTATAATAGAACATAATAAAATTCTGAATAAAGAAAATGCCATATTATTTACATCCTATTGACTATAACTAAATGAATAAACTAAAATGAAAAGCCTTCACAACCTAGAACAACTCAGAGACACAACAATGGAAAAAAAACACATGAAAGTATTGGTGAAGGCAGTTGAGGTGTCCCAACCAAACTTATTTGCTACGACATACATTTGCAACATGTTTCTCCTTTCAAACCCACACCTAGAAAGATATGATGAAAACAAATAAATCATCAATTACATAACAATCTCCCAACCCTATCTAATTTGAAACACCCAAATCACTACAAAGATATTTATTCGTAAAATACCTTTCATCCAGGAAAAGGAAAAGCTTTTGCCACACTTCAAGCAATGAGATGTGTGGAAAGTGCCATGTGCCTCTATAAGTTTTTCTGGGTCCATGCCAGCAACTCTTTCCAAAGTATCAATATTCTGATAAACACATTAAAGAGGAAATGGTAATTGTTAAAATTTCACCCCACATTACTGGGAAAGCTTAGGTTTATACAAAGAAGGGTAAATGATAAAACTTTTTTTATACTTTATATCACATCATTAAAACAGTTGAAGGTGACAGGTAAAGTGATTTATTTAAATGTTAAAATAAATTATGTAATAAGAATATAATGCGGTCATTTTTCTATATTATTGTAATCTATAGTGAAGCATAATTTTTCATTTCATTTGTCAAAGACGTTGTCATCTCGGAGATGGACTGAGCCATTGCTTGACCAGTTTGGTGAAATCTTAAGGTACAGTGAATGTTCATTGTCCAAAACTGAGGAATCAATCTATTTTCAGAACCTGAGTATAATGCCGGAGTAGTTTTCCTTTATCTGCCAACATCTTGAGAAAGTAATGACAAACTGTGGGCTGAAGAGCAGAGGAAAATTGTATGCAAACTTTGTAAAAGCATGTACACAAAGAATCACAATAAAGATAAAAGAATTGAAATCCTAAACAGGGTTAAACAATCAAATATTTTTCCCCACTGATTTACACATCCCAGGCACATTTTGGGTCTCAATCACTCAAACTTTATTTGAACACATATAAGGGTTTTAAAACTAAATTTTTTTTTTACTTTTCACCTAAATGATGCCTTAAATATTATTTCAAACTTGTTATTTATGATGAATAGAAAATAAAATAAAATGGCAATGGCACAACGGGCCGATAATAATGAATTGTTGTTGTTGTTATCGTTCCAGCAGCTCTTGGGTTTTTGCCCTTCGGCCTTGTGTCATGCAGATAAATTGGCAGGTCTTTTTTAGTTATAATAATGAATAAAAACACACATTACAGCGATTTACATTCTTACATGTCATTATTATGTGTCATTTTAAAGTCTCTTATTTTGTAATAAATAAATGAAAAAAAAATAAATTAACATTATCATTATTACTTTTATTACCTTGAATGATCCAGGAAGAAGTTCCTTGGCAAGGACAAAAAACGGTTTGGGATTTTCCTGAGGAATAGTCAAATATCTAAAATTATGACGTGCCTGATATTCCCATCACAAAGTAACAACAAAAAGTACAATGACTAAAATAATTGAATTAATATCTCAGGAGAAGTACACGTGATATCTTTCACGTTGTTCTATAAACATAACAAATTTTCAGATTTTTGCATTTTCACACGAAAGTAAACTTTAATTTAAATCACAGATCTCATTTTCATCAAAAATAAAATTGGTCAAAATAAATAAGCAAAACACGATTATATTTCTGGTAAAAATGGTATATGGATGATCTGAAATTTTGTAGTTATATGTTTACAGAATGACACCGGCAATATATTTTGAGTAAGACTTATCTCCTTAGAGTATTCTTTTTTTTCATTTCTGATTCTAACAAACAAAGTAATGAATTTACAATGAAAACAATAGAGCTCTTAAACAGCAATAGTCCACTTCATAAGACTCTTCAGGCATAATTACCAAAAAAAAAAAAACCACACAAAAAAAAAAACCCCAAAAAATTTCAAGTGAAATACATAACAAATGAAAGTTATTACAATAAAATAAGGAGATTCACCCGAAAAAATGCTATGTCAAAGATGGACTGTGGGGTTGGCAAATTGTATGAAGCCAGATTGTCATACAAGCCTGTTCCTGGACTACGAAAATCAGGAATTCCTGCAGCTTGGATGAAAATGAAAATGATAAAAATGATTACAGATCGATGATTGCAGTCTTTTGATGATTACTAAACATTAAAATAGAATCCTTTTTTTTTTGTCTTTGAAGATGTGTTGATATAATCTTCAAAGTAAAAAGTAAAACTAAACCATGACCATGTCTAGACCCAAAGACAGACCGTATTGTTTAATACTTAATCAACATTGACTCAGACAGTATTGATGGACATTCAAAAACATTATTCTCAAAATGCATCTAAAGGATATATGCCCTGACGAGAAAATTCTGCGAACAGTGATAACCGCAAGACAGTTTGTGCAGGACAGCAGTGATATTTGGAATGGATATAGTGCTGAAAGGACAGTTGCACAATGATTATGCACAGTTTGCCTGTGTGTTTTGGAAAAATCCAGTGGCTGGTTTTCCAGATCAAAATCTAGTGATTCTGCTCGGACGGAGGATATTTAACTAATGTTGAAATGGAAAAGGAGTCAGATCGGTGTGATTTGGTGTAATTCAATTCAATTAAAAAATTTCTTTATTGTCGGTTTTCAATAAAAACAAAATACATCTAGAAAATGGTAAACCCTAATGGGTTTTTCACCAACATTTAAAATAATATATATATATATATATATATAAATACATGTAATTACGTTATTTAAAACAAGAAAATTTAAAACTAGCCTTTACAACACACACATTTACATTTCTCGCCATCCCACAATGATATCTGACTCTTAAAAACATCAAAATTTGAGGTTGATCGTATATGTTCTGGTAACTGGTTCTACAGAACCACAGCTGCATACTGACAAGATTTTTTACAAAAAAAAACCCAACCAATATAATATCAACTGACAGTGCCTCGATGCCGCTACAAACATCACAGACACCGCAAACACATTCACGGTCAACACAGGGTTGGTGATTTTTAAAATTCATTATATACAAATTTTAAAAATTAAAATCAGATTTTTTTTTTAAATCAGATTTTTAAAATTTTTCTTTTATAGTTTGGAAATTTTAGTGGCTAAAAGTATGTTCTTTTAGTGCAAAATGCATTTCCTTTATTTATTTTAACTAATGACTAGTTTAAGCAACTGCAAAAGAAAACTTTAGTCTGCTATATCAATAAACTATTCATGACTAACAGACAAAAATATGAAGAACATGTCAGTCTTAAAGGAAGGAGCTTATTTTCTGGCCGTCTAAAACACTTGAAAGCAGGGTAAGAACATGACTGAGAAATAGAGAGAAGAAGCAATGGAATATGCCAGTAGTGCATGTCCAGATGGTCCTCATCTCAACAATTTCCAGACTCAGTCAAGCCTTTATCCCAAGTATGCTTTCTTTCCATCAGTCATGGACAAGGTCAGACCAGAAAGCCGGTGGAAGCAGCATTCCGTCTTAGATGAGTCAATCTAGTCTTTCATTGTCACTTTTGACAGCTAAGGCATCATCAGCAGGAGTAGAGAGGGTATTTTCATCTTTCGGATTAGTGCAAACAAAGCTAAGAAATCGTTTAGGAAATAAGAAGGCCTCAAAACTTGTGTTTCTTTTCAAAACCTTCAACCCCAAACAACTCAATGGTTAATTTCAAATAATTTCAACATGATCTAAATTGTTGGTCATTGTGATTTTAATACTTTTAATATTGTATGGAAGTGATTTACATTCAAAATCCCTTCAGTTGCCACTTTGTTCCTTGTAATACTATCTGAATTATTAATTTTGTTACGTTGTTTGTGATTCTCCTCAGTCACAATTGATTTGATCTGACATTCAATAAATTATTAGGTTTACAGTTAATAAATCTAGACATTATTCTGTGTGTTTGTGTTTGTGTGTGGGGGTGGTGAGGGGGGGGGGTGTTTGTTTGCACTTGTGTGTCTTAAAAAAAAAGAAAAGAAAATGATAATTTCAATAAGGTAAAAAAAAATCTTGAATACTTTTTTATTTTACAGTGACAGGGGGTAAAAGCAGACTTTAAAGCATGATTGCATTAGTCTACTAAACCTTGTATTTGTTTTATATTATAAAACCATGGAAAGGCGTTCTAAATGTTTAAATATGTAAAAAGTGAATAATTTTTTAAAAAAATTATTTTAAAAGTCAAGTTGATTAAAATTAAAAAAAAAATCAATTGATTTAAGTCAATCTGATTAAAATCAATCCAACCCTGCATCAACAGAAACACCAACTTCACAGCAGGCCTTGGCATTAACTAAAACATCTACAGCCTCTACAAAACAACCATCAGCTTTATTTGAAAGACTGACACCTCAACAACCAGCACCTATGATCCTCCCACCATTCACACAGCTGCAATCATCTACACCTAAATATCCAACAAGAATCAGCAATGCTGAAAGATATCAAAGAAGCTTATAATTCATATTATTGTATTCCATGCCCTTTGAGATTTGTAGTATCAAAGTTAAAGAGTAGGACTGGGCTGGGGAATGAATGTAAAGCATTATGCCATAAAATTTCAGAGGGTCGGCACACGGCCAACTGATACGTCTTGCATCAATGCCGGCTATCAAGATCAAGTCCATTTTAAATCATACCATGGACCGTAAGGATGGTTGTAGAATATATACAGCCAGGAATGTTTGATGAGCATGAAAGGGGGGAATGTGTGATACTTGTTATGTAGATTTTATTTATTCTTGTATGCTTTCCTGAATGAAGCTGTCTTTGGCCATTTCCTTTTACGACATTGACTACATGTAAACATTTTACAACAATCATTTTAATTAATAAGAGTTATGTATTTATTAATGAGTGAGAATAATGTGGTACGTTCAAACACTAGTTAATATGATTTAGCTTATTCTTTATTGTATGTATATCTCTTTGGTATTCCTTATTACTGCCAGACGACTGTATTGTAACTTTACACAGGTTATGTGTATTATATTGACTAGTGGGTAAATGCATAGTAATTATTAATTATGTTACACAGATCCAGTGTCTAAGTTAAATGAATATCTGTTTACTGCATCTGATAGATGAATTTATTGACATGTGTTGAGTCAAAACACCCCAAAAAAATTATTGGGTCGTTTTTGTCAAATGAATATTTTATATGATGTTACTACACGTGATGTTCTGTTTTCATGAAAATAAAATTTACATCCTTTGAAAGTGTACATTCTCCTCTTCTTGCGAATTTTCATGTAAATACCGTACCTTTTTTATTTCTATGTGATTATGAGGTGATTATACATTAGGTTAAAGTGGCAAAAAGCCGTCGCACTAGGAGCCTATCATACAGTTAGCCTGACTGCATTGTGACCCCATAGCGGGGCCGGCGATGCGATGTTCACCGAGGTGAGCTAAGTGCTCCACTTTGAGATGCCATGTTTTAGATTACAATAAATGTAATTTGCACTCAATTCATTTTTCAAGGTTTTTTAATTTTGTGTTTGTTTTCTATATATAATAAATAATAACCCACTTTTAACCAGTAGAAAGTTTTCAGGTTCATATTCCTTATAATACTTTCAAGATCACTAATGTACACTCAAAGAAATTAATTGAATATAAGATCAAGAAAATATGCTTCAATCAATCACATTCCTACCAATCATGGGTAAAAAACTTACAAGTAGAAATCCCAGCTCCAACCATAGTTACAATATTTTGACACTGATCACTCTTCAGATAGTTTGCTATTCCTTTCAGTGTCATTTCCTCCAACTTGCTGGGAGGTTTTTCCCTTATGCCCAACGACTGAGCCAGATAGTCACTGAGAGATTTCACTGAAGGAAAAAAATTTTAAAAAAGAGATTGAAAATCGTAATGTATATTCACATAATTATTATGTTTGGTATGACTGGAAAACTTGATTACAAAGTCTTTGGTTTGGGAAATTTGACATGAATTAATCTATAATCTTACACACAATTGTCATAACCATATGAATCTGTCACTCAAAGTTCATTCACACAATACTATTAAACTCTTTAAGGGTCAGCTGTTTCATTATACAGAACTTCCCATGAACATTTCTAAAATATGCAGGATTTAGTTTGAAATTAGATTGAAAGTCAGCCTTATTAGAATGAATTTTGAAACTGTCAAGCCACAGCATACCTAAATCTAGAATCAAGATCTAGATATCTAGTTAAAAGGAAGCCTCTATAATATTGTTTTCACAAACCTGAGCCAAGCAAGGAGCCCAGCAAAGGTAGCCTTAAATAAGCAAGTTTGGACTGAATTAATTCTGCCTTTATCTTGTCTGTCGATAATAAAGACCCAATCATATCATTTTGTGCTTGCTAGTCTGGAGCAACCATTTAAAAATAGAAGAATAGGGATTCATCGGAATGTCAAGAAAACCATTACTGATGAGAAATAACTCACGAAATGCAAAAAAGTATAAATTAGAAATTTAAAAAATGCTTCCATAAAAAGATAGAAGGAGAGGCATTATGAAAAGTCAATGATGACCAACTCTATAAACATTATTGTCAAGAAGATATATTCCTGTAAGACTCATTCTTATTATTCCCTCTATGTGTGAATGTACATTACATTATTACGTCATGCAACCAATATTCACTTATCCGGCATGCTCACTTATCTGGCATTTGTCTGAGGAACACACTATGTCAAAGATGTGGCTGTAGACTGTACAACTGAACAGAAATGGTCAACTTTTATCTTTTTGACATTTGATAGTTTTGAAATCATGTCTTTCAGTTTCAGAAAATCAATATTTTGGATAAATGCTGAAAAAAAAAGATAATCAGCTCCTCATCCAAAAGTGAAAAAAAAAGAAGTCCCATACTAAACTTGTTTCTCACAACGTTGGAATTTAAGTGAATCTTTGACTTTCTGAAGTAGTTTCTCAAGCCGCAACTTCACATCCCTGAAAAAAGCCTGAATGTAGCTCAATCTGTTCTGAAGTAAGACTCAATTCACTTTTGTCCCATCCCTGCCTTCCCCTATTCCCTCTCATAAAAATAATGACAGAGAAAAAATAAACAAAAGGAAAGATAAAAAATGAAGACTTACTATCATGGGCCGTTGATAGCTGTCAGAGAAGAAAACAGGAAAAAATTTGTGAGTCAACATTGTTAATATGTATTCTCATTAAATATCTCCAATCTATATTTTATGTTGACATTATATACAGAAGTAAAAAAGCACAAAGATCAATACATAATTTATCAAAATTACAAGGGAAAGCCATGGACACCTCATTTTGAATAACAAACAGCATGGCAATGAATGACATGAAAAACAATGAGAAGCCTGTCAGAGGATAGTAAACACAAAGTAAAACAAGGCAAAGGGATATAAACAATTTTAAAAGAACAATGATCATGATGATGCGTTGCAGTCAAGGAGATGCTTGCTTGCCAATGTTGATTTCGTTCTCCGAGGCACACATATGAATGTATTTTATTAATGTAGTTCTTCCAATATGTCTCTAATATTCTTTCAAAATAATAAAAGAATAATGACACTGTCCAAAATGTTTTTCTTTACAGAGATCTTCAGACATAAATAGAACAAGTAATTGTGAAAGGTGAGTGATAGATTTTTGAAATGGTAATCAAAAGTCATTAAAAAATCATCACCTTTCCAGACTTGGAAGCTTCATCTTCTTCTGGACTGCTCGCTCGATCTGTAGATTAAAGATATTATTGTGGATAGAAAATTTTGTGAAAGCACAATGCAGAGAGACAAACCTGATAGGACAATTACCAATGCATTGATTAATTGATTAATTTATTGACAGTCAGGGCGTCCTTAACAACAGTAATCTACAGAAAGTATTCAAAGAGCAAAAAGAAATGCACACAGTGAGTGTTACAGTGGTTTGAAAGAAATAAAAAATAAAACATGTAAACTAAAAATATCATTAACTTAGATAAAAGTGATAGATGTCTTTAAATAGATTATCACAGGATGATAAAATGACAACAATTTTGTATGTATAATAGTGAAATTTAGGAAGACATTTGAAGATGATGATTTAATAATCAATTAAATAATAAAAAACATACCTTCTTTTGTTGACCCTCCCTCTGCTCTCTGTTGAAAAAAAAAAAAAATTAAAAATCATAAAAAAAAAAAAAAAGCACAAGCATTGTTCAGCACTTAAGACAATAACAGTTACGATACAGTCGTCTGGCAGTAATAAGGAATACCAAAGAGATATACATACAATAAGACAAAGTTGATTGGGCTGGGAGGGGGGGGGGGGGGGG
>JBCHJU010165387.1:0-15995 GCA_039654505.1 Plocamopherus imperialis | reverse complement strand
CTCTCTCTCTCTCTCTCTCTCTCTCTCTCTCTCTCTCTCTCTCTCTCTCTCTCTCTCTCTCTTTCTCTCTCTCCCTCTCTCTCCTCCTCTCTCTTACTCTCTCTCCCTCTCTCTCCTCCCCCTCCCGCCCTCTGTATGCTCAAAGAAATGAATTAAACAAAAATAGTTATTCCTTTCAAGTTTGAAGCAGGCACTTCAGCGATAAATACAAATTCATTGACATGCCATATTTAAATCAAGATTGTAAAGTGGTGTGCTTCAAGGATGATCAAAGGGCTGGTATCCACAGAGTGACAAAAATGAAGATAATGTATTTCTTACCTTGGAATAATGATAAACTTGATATTAAATTGATGAAATTCCATTTTCAGTTACACACCATGTTATAGCTTGTACCTAATGTGTTTTTAAACTTATTTATTTGACCAGCTGAAAGAAATACTGGATAAACGCCAGGGAGAATTGGAAGTAAAGCTTGCAGAAATCAAGAAAGAATACAGATTAGAAAGAGAAGCGGTAAGAAATTACTTACTAAAACCTGAAAACACATAGTTAAACCCTTGTCGGAATTTTCTTACCTTCTATGTAAAATAAAACAATTTGTATGCTGAAGATTAAAAGTGCTCTCTTCATTTGTACAGGCGTACAATATGCAATTTTGGACCGAAAAAACCCAAAACAACAACTTTCGAAAAGGGGGGTCGCATATTATTTCTGTGTTACAAAATGCCGTCAATAAAATCTATACCTTAGGAGGTAAATTGTTCATCAGGGGAAACAACATAAATCTAATATAATTTAGCAACTTTAAGTTAAAGTTGAGGCATAATCAAATTGTATAAATGCAAGTGAAGCCATGCCTACAATTCCTGATTGATCTCTAAGAAAAAAAAGACTGTTTTATTTTCACTTTATATTTCAGGAAAAAAAAGACTGTTTTATTTTCACTTTATATTTCAGGCACTCAAAGCAATAAAGGATGAACATGAGGAGAAAAAGCAAGAATTAATCGATGATCTTGGATCCTTTATTGTTGATGAATATTTGAATGAGGAGGATAACAATCCTGAAAAGACGGACCAAAATGATGATGACAATGAAACCAAGAACCTGATGCCTAATGGGGACAGTGAAAAGGGACCTCATATTTCCACTATCAATGTGCAATCACAACCAAAAGAAAACGGAACAGAAAACGGTGAATCATCTCCAGAGCTTCAGGCTAAAGTGAACAGTGATGAGCATTTGACAGGCATGTGATTTCATTTCCTTTTCCTGCAAAAAACTATCCTTCATTTCAATTCTATACTTATGTGTCTGAAAGCAGGATGGCCACCGCACCAGATCTGACTTAACTTTAAAGACTGGTAAACTGTTTCCTGATAGACTTCAATAACTGCAAATTGTTCCTAAATTGTTACATTTTTGCTTCATGTGGTAATATGAGATTTATTTTGTTTTGTTACTTTAATTCAAGACACTGCCAATCACTTGGACATTTCTTTTCAACGTGCGTTTGGTTAGAGTTAGGGTTTTAATTTACTACACATATTTATATTTCAAAGAAGAATATGTGAGATGAAATGTACATTCAAACGTCTTTATACCACCAGGTTTGGAACTGAGGAAATTTGGCATAGAGAATTTGGCGTTAAAATGAGGCATGTGGTCACTAAACTATAGGTAGATAGTGGTAATGCCAATGTTAATGTTAATTCAAATTAATGCCACAAATTTGTTTATGTAATAGATCCACACTTCAGTGAAAAGCAGATGATATGCAAAAGTAGCAGTTACACGGGAGACGGTTTTAAGAGGTTTGACCAAAACTTTTAAATTACCCAAGCAGTTTTGGGTTTTTTCTTTTTTTATTTTACCAAGTATATTTGCACCATTCAAGTTGAACATAATATACATTTAATGTCAAGGGAAGGATTAAGAAAAGAATTACTTTTGCATGTGGAAGATTCATATTCAACTTGGATTAGAAACCTCACACACCAACGGAAATGACTTCAAATTCCAAATGTCAAGCTGGTATAAAGGAAACAAAAAGCACATCTAGACTTTATTTATACAATATACTTTAACGTTGATATACAAGGTCTAGTGTCCATGCTTTCAGTCCAGCTACAGGAAAATTATACCCCGAAAATTTCATTGACAGTGTAAGCCAAATTTTTTTCCATTGGTGATTGATTTTGAGTATGTCAAAGTATTAAGTCCTTATTCACCATTAAAAAAAATGTTTTTGATCCAGATAATCATTTAAAGTGAAAGCAATTTAATTCAGCTGATTGAAATGTTTGGATTTCTCTCAAGGTAACAAATCAGCAATACATGTAATTAAGACTTTTATGCTCAATGATATTCTTCAATGACTGAAAAAAAAAAAGTCTTGGTCTGGTGCTTTAACTTGAAGCTAATGGTTTGCCACTAAGATGCAAAGGGTAAGTTTGACACAATATTTGAGTCAGAAATAGTGGCTTTCGCCATGATGATCTTCCATCAATGCCCTAGGCACTCTTTTCAATCATGTTGTTGATGGACTTATAGCTTAGAGATGTTGTGACCACGTGTGAACTGAACCCGATTCAATTCAAACAGCTAGGACACTTCAAATTGCAAGTAGACCTTCAAGCAAAAACATTTGAACATGAATACATGTGTGTTACTCTAATTCAATTTGAATAATATAAAGTGTTGGTTTTGTTTCACAGTTTTTTATGATCGTTTTGCAAATATATGCAAGTCACCTATTTTGTGTTAAAGTAATTGTAGTGAGTTTTATTCATGCTTATGTTGAAGTTGAGAAATAACTTCATAAATCCTTTATCACTTTGTCTTTAGAATACCCTTGTAATCTTGTTGAATCTGAATGTTACATAATGGACTTGACTTGTGATCCCATGAACATATTGCATATACAACTATCTCCCATCAATTTTCATCAGTATCTTTATGATTATATCAAAGGTGAATATTCCTGTTAAATTGTGATATCAAAACATCCATATATGAGTACAATATTCAGAAATTTCAATTATATTTTATATACAACATATATGCATGCTTTTGCTCACACTGACAATATGTACAAATACACATGCATTGTCTTGACTGTTTCTGTTTCTCTTCAGCATTCCGCATTTCTTTACATTGTCTTGGTTATACTGTGTTTCTTAAAACGCATTGTTGTTTAAACATATGTTTCATTTTCTTTAAAACAGTTTTACTTACACAATTGTTTTTTCAATTCATAAATAAATCCTTCCTTTTCTCATTGTTTACCTTCATGTCTTTGCAATCCCTTGTTTAATCAAACATTTTTTCCTCAGGTTTGGTCATATTTCATTTTACCCTTTTCTTAATTTCTATTACATAAATTAATTTTTTGTGGTTAATAAATTGTACATTAATTTAACAAAAACAAATAAACCCCAAATAGTCCCTGTTTGAGCACTGATGCATAACTACGCATAATGACTGATTTTGTTTTTTTCTGAAACCTTCAAAGTTGATTTTGCACAACTTGAAAGTTAATTTAGAGGCCAGAAACTTAGGAACAATCCCGTAAACTAATCTGATCTAGTCCAAAAATTTATTCTTGGATTCTAGAAAATTTCAGACGTTTGAAAGCCAACAAGGACAACTATATGGAATGTAAACGTGTGCCTGATTAAAAAGCCTGTGGGAGGGTTTTGGGGGGTGAGGGGTGAAGGAAAGAAACAGAAATAAAGGGAAGAAACCCCAAAAGAAATAAAAAAGAGATGTTTGTGACAAGTACAGGTGTACATGTAATTAGTCAGCTATTCCTTCCTGCTCATTTCAGTATCAGACAAGATATGGATGTGTTATCTTGGGATTTTCTGCATCTTGGTCTCAAAATGATCCCATGAAGCTGGGTTGACTTTTTTTTTTCCTCTTTATTCTTTACATGTGAGATATATACAAAATTTCCTTTCATTGATGTTGAAGTAATATGCCTGATTAGACTATACTTAAAATTATCTTTGTCGACAGATGTAATAAAGTCTTGCATCATATGAAGTCAATAAAATCTGTCTCCAAGTGCCAAGCCATTTTTCCCAATTGTTCCATTCCAGTTTGCAAGACTACTTTATAAAATGCCTTTTGCCTTTTGGTTGACCTGTTTTTGACATTAAATCACCATGGATTTCAGACATTGTTGTGATAGATTGGTGTAAATAATTAAACATTGTACATGCCAATGTTAACTCGAATGTATTTCATGTTTCTCATCATTCAAATTATGAACAGTGAGCTCTTATTGGGAACAAATTTCTAGGGTCATTGTCAGGAGAAAGACCCATTTCATGATGTCCAATGTGGTCACATGTGAATCCAAATTAAGGAATAGCCTTTCTGGAGGGCCTCAACAGACTAGAATTTTAGATAAAATAGTATTAAAGTGGCTCTGGCTCGAATCCTACTTTGAGATTTTCCATTGCATTCCTTTCCATTTCAGATGTCAGATGTACTGTATTTCTTTAGAGTAGGGTGGAGAAAAATTAGTGCGAAGTGCCTTCAATAAATAACTCGATCATGTTTTTCTAGAGAGTTATGAAGGATTTTGAATGAAACAGGGAGACAGTTCAGTGCTTATGAAGTGGGTCAGTGAGATATTCATAAAAAGCAACAACACCTATTTTGTTTCATCCTCTTCTGTTACATAACTTTCACTTTTTAATTATTTCTACCTTTAAAATTACCTTTTCATGCTACTTAAAGGGAAAAATTTCAGACTGGACTCAAAGATTGAATAAAAAAAAAAAAATTATATATCTGTACACCATGATAAATTCTCATTTAATGTTCCACAATAGTTTGTCATTTTATTTAAATTTCATACCGTAAATGAAAATTCAGTTGTTTATGCAAACAAGATATGGTCATCAGTTGTAGGGAGGGTATGTTCTTACAGTTAACTGTATAAACCATAAATATTAAATGATAAAGAAATTTTCTTGTTGGTTTTTATTTTGTATAACCTAAACATAATATGGAAGTTAACATATAATTAATAGCACAATATAGAGACATGTGGGAAATGTTTCCTAACCAATATTTTGTTGTAGACAAGCTACAGTTTTTGTACTGTACAAAACTTATCCTGTATTAAGCCCACAATTAACATATTTAATTATTCATGCACATACATACGGCTTTCTCTTTTGTAAATACTGAAAGTTAATTTGTAATTGAATGAATTCTGTGATTTTATTGTAGATAATGTTCATTGTCTTATATATACATACATGCATACACTCTGTTGTTAAATTTAACCTGAAAAATAATAATAAACCATTAATGTCATTATGTATGTTTCTCAAAATTAGGACCCATGAATATGGATCCACAAATTACAAAACCACGCAATTTGGGAAATCTCCTTCTTTACTTCACATTTCACCCTTAAACAAAACAAATGTTTGTTTTTCTCTTTAAAATTTGCCATGGATATATCGGGCAGAGTTGGGGTTATACGGAGAAACCTCTCTAAATTTGATTGGGAAAAAGCTGTGAGTTTTAAAAGATGGGGATTTTGATTTTCTGCCGGTAATTTAAAGTTTGGGGTGTTGGTGAGAGAAGGAGTGAAAAAACCAACAAAGAGAAACAACAAAAGCAAAAAAAAAAAACAAAAAAACAAAAAAAAAGAAAAAAAACCCCCAAAAAACAACAAACCAAACTCTAAAACAAGTTTTGCAATAGCTCATGTTGAAAGTGTCTATAAAGAATAGCCTCTGTCAATTTTGTACTCACTTGTGTCTCCTGTACTTCAGGTCATGTGAGTATGAACTTCATGCAAATTGAATATAAAGCTATTATGTACAATGTCTATAGATCTGACGAATAGTTTCAGGCCTACAGATTGTCATATTAACGTTTCCCATAAAAAAAAAACAAACAATGCTTTCCTTTCCTCTTTGGTCAATTATTTCAGCCATTACCTTTTAGCTGTGTCATTTTTTCCCCACAAATGAACAATTAAAGCTAAGCACGATATATTATGTGGTTTTCTAACATTAGTAACAAGTTAATCTTTTTGTTATCAGATCATTTGTTGTGAAGTTGTTTATGAGAAGAACAATTTCAATACATAATTCAATTGGTTAAGAAGATAATTTCAAAAGTAAAGTATTTAAATTTAATGATTATAATGATATGTTGCTTGTTTTAATTTTGATTACCTGTTCTAATTCTTTCTTTACCAATTCATTTCTTCAAACAATGTTATTAGAAGGCAAAGTGAGAAAATACTAGTATTTTAAGCACTGAAAAATTAACGCATATTTTTTATAACTTTCCCCTCAAAATATTTGCACTTTGAATCATCTTAAATGTCCCAGATGTGAATTATTTTCACCTTTCTTTTCTTTATTTTCCCCTCTCCTTACCTTTACATATAAATATTCTTTTGTGCAGAGTATTATGTCACATTTTCAGGAAGTCATGGTTGTGCTGCTCAAAATTTTCAAATACATTTTATTTAATAAATTTTCATTTTTATTAATATACATAATTCCATTTTATTTCAATGATATGTTTTCAGGATTTGATTTACAAATGGAGGCATTGATTGACTTAAATTCCTCAAAATGTTTATTTATTTTTTATAGGACATTTTTCATCAACTTCTCTCATATTCTTAAATTTAAATATGATGGAGATTGAAAAGGTTAGTGTATTTGGCCATTTAATAAAAACAAAAAACAAACAAAAAAACCCATAATATTTCTAATCAGGTTGATCTCAAATACAAATAAAGAAAAAATGTCAAGCTATGCTAATTGAAAAAAAACAATAACTTGTAGTTAACCACTTCCAGATAACTGATATTGGCAAGATGAAAATATTAATACCAACATAAAGCATTTAAACTGTTCTATGGTGTAACATCTCTGATTTTAATAATCAAAGAGATCAGCCTACATCAATATTGTGGCAATTGTTGACATCCTATACAGCCTTTGTTCCACCGACAAACCCCCATCCCTCCATTTTTCCTTTATTCTGTTTGTTTTTCTTTCTTTCTTTTTTTTTTTTTTTTTAAACACACTGTGTCTTTGTTGTCTTGATTTAATATGGCATGATTTCTGTCTCTTGACCTTGTAATTTAGAAATGAATTCTTATTAAATTCAATGTTCACTTTCCTCACAAAGAGTTTTTGTCAGTCATTTACAGTAGTCAAGATTTCATTTTATCCCTGAGAATGATGAATTAGCCAAGCGTCACACAGAGAATGTTGTGCACCCATCATTACTCCTGGCGGCAATTGCCATTTTGTTCAATCTTTAATTACCGAACACTGTACACCATTTAGAATGGAATGAGATTATAGACATCAGCCGCATGCTGCTTGTCCAATGAAGAAAATAATACGCCATATGGCTCCAGCCACTAGTCACATTGCAAAGTTTTTCTGAGTCTCCTCCACTCGTTGAAATGCTTCGTGCTTTCTCTACTTTATTTTTCTTACCTTCTACAGATAATTGATCTGTGTTGCTCCAGGAGATTACAATCTTTATGTTTTGGATCTTTGGGGTCATAAATGAAGGGGAAATCTTTGACAAGACGAGTAAGCCTTGTATTGACATCACTGTCTGTTTCCACAAAATGCTGTGATAATTCAGTTGCCATACTGTAGTTTTAAAAAACAAAACTCAAACTCAAAACAATAAACAAGGTTGACATATATATGTTCACAGTCAGCCCAATAGCAAATGGAAGGCAAAATTAATGAGCAAGTGTATTCAATTTATGATGCGAACAACTTGTGTGCGAGTCGAGCGGCATGTGAATGACGTCTCATGACCTCGTCGATGAGGTCAGGGGCAAATGATACGTGACAAGTAACTTTTTTTAAGCTCCTGGTATAAAACACCTTACAGTGTGTGGAATATAGTATTCTTGTATGACGCTCCATACAGCCAGTAATGCGTTCATTAGCATCGAGCGCCGAATGGCGTATGGACAACAGCGAATTACTTTCTCTGTGTGTCGCCTAGCTTAGCATAAATTTCAATATGAATGCTCACTCTTATCAACAAAGTGGTTCTAGGACTTGCTCAAAAGAAACAACCTTTTATGATTTGCCATATTAAGAGCACAGATGGCTCAGTGGTTAGGCCAATAAGTCCTCAAGCAAAAGGTCAGGGGTTCGATCCCCTCTGTGCAGGCTTGATTTAAAATCTGAATTATTACTTTTTTTCGAACTCCTCATCCTGTGGTTGGCAGGATGAATGACTGCCTAGTCCCTTCAGAGACGGATGATAAACTAGGAAGTTCGAAATGCCTTTGCACATGTATAATAATCCTTGGTGATTAAAATCCAGAAAGAGCAGGCCATATCACCTATCACCCAGGCAAAATTCGATCCTACCAAAATAGTCATTTCAGTATCATGCATCCCTACAACCTCTTGTACCTCAGACTTATTGACCAGTTCAGTACTTTGAACCATGTAGAAGAGACAAACATCAGAAGGAAACGGAGTGTGCTGGGCACCCAAAATCTTCTAAGAATACTAGCCCAGGCTAAAAAAATCATCAACTCTGACGCAAAAAGGCCATTATTGATCCACACCAAAATATCATACTTAATTGTTTTGTTTTATTTTAGAAGAAACAAAAAAGTAAAAAAAAAATAAAATAAAAACTGAATCTAAATAAAAGCATATAATTTCTTTCTCTTTGATATTTGAAGAAATGGAGTCTGGTAATTTGTAGGCCTAAAATTGACAATAAATCTACCTAAATTTAAAGAGATGACAACACCACATTGTGATTCTTCAAACAACATTTTATTTCTCAGCCACTTGACTACATTAATAAGTTGACAATCATTGTATTACAATTTTCATGCAACACTTCTAAGATAAACTATGCATGTGATTGCTGGCAAAACATGGAGATTCACATTTTCAATCAATTATAACAGCATGGCACAACAAAATATATCTTGTCATACTGCAAACCCAAAACATGCAGATAATCTGTGACACAGCCGCCATAGTAGTCAAGACTCACATTACGTGACATGGTACTTATAGACTCCTATTTACTGTTAGACCTACACAAGATCTACATTGTACATGTATTATACTTAGAGGCAGTAAAAAGGGCAGGCAATGAAAAACCTGAGATGGATATGGTGCAGTCGGTGAAAACATATTCCGATCTACAAATCATTACTGTGAGTGATGCCGATTGGGCCTGTGGCTTACAAGAACCGGGTATGGTGTGGAGACTATTTACAGCTTGGTGGCATGATAAAGCCTGCTTAAATATAAAGATAAGTAAGATGCACTCACACAATAGTTAAAATGAAAAATTCAACCAAAAAAGGGGCGCTGTATATGAATAAAATCAAACAGGCAAAGTGCTAAAGATATTTAAAATTAATTTTGAAAAGCAAAATAAAGGTTAAAGTAAAATATAGGGTGTATAATTAAGTATTATAAATTATATTACATATAAAAGCTTTCAACAATTTTTTTTTCAAGAAGTTTAATTTTCTGAATATGTGCATTAGATGTGATAGTTTTTGTTTTTTTTTCCTGATACATATAATATATATTCACCTTCAACGATACCAGTGATGAAAATGATAAATTGTCACATCTAAAATATCGAATCTAAAACAAACAAGTAGATTTAACCGGTAGAGCCAAAAATAGAGAGAAACGGTCAAACTCAAACCAAGGAGCAAAACAAGTTAAAGAATACCACAGAAATAATAATGATATACATAAATTAATGCGAATCAAGCATACAATACAATGTATTTTGGTTTTTTGAGGATTGTTGGGGTTTTTTTCTCAAGCAAATTTGAAATAAAAAATACATGAGAATGTAAGGAATGCTAGATGAATCTATGTTGTACAATAGATTTAACAAGCAATGAAGTATTGTAGAATCTGGCTAACATCCCACCCTTTGGAAAATGGCAAAAGTGGGAAGAGGGGCAGATAGCAGGGGAAAATAGAGTCAAACAATTTAATTCCTGTCTTTTGTTATCTGTTTGAGTGAGTTGGATGGTATCTATCACCACATAATAATAAAGATAATAACCAAAGCACTGACTAACACAGAAATTGAATGCCTGCTTTCAATGAACAGACGAGGACTTACAACTGAACATGGGATTTTCATTGACATATGAGAAAAAGAAAAAAATAAAACAAAAAAACCTGGCAAATGAAAAGGGCTCATATCTAACTTCCAAAGTTAACTGTACATCTAAAATGAGGTGTCAGGTAGATTTGGGTGGGATGTTAACCAGACTAGTTATAGCCGAACTAAGATGGTAGCCAGCTGGATGTTAACTGAGGACAACTGTACCAAGTATTCATATTTAATATACTCTCTAATAGTCACATAACACATTAATAGCCTATTCAACAATTCCTACTAGCATTTTGGCAAGATTGAGGCAGTAAATTTTACACCTAGAATCCCTTCCCCACATATAATCCCAGAAACCTAAAGCCTACCTGCCCTGCTTGCCAGAACACTAAACGATACGATTCAAAGGGTATCAGTATCAGTTCTGTTTATTTATCAGTTTACCCCTGTCTATAACTTTTAGGTTTTCACTTTGGCCAACCAGCTCTGAAAACTTATACAGTTGCTTACATGCACAAAGTGAACACAAGACCTCTGAATGTTAAGTCAATCTTCAGTAGGATCAGATGCCAAAGCTTTCTTATCTCAGGATCATGGTTGGGGGAAGAATTTCTGACACTGATGGAACTGATGTCCTGAGCTTTAGACCATAAGGCTATCATTCCACTATCATCCGAAAGACTATTTCAATCTGAGAGATATAAAAATGTCTTTTGAGTTTGCATCAAAACTAATTATAAAGAAGTATAAACTGTTATCTGCACTAGATGAGAAGCATGAAATTGTGTTTTCACATAGGCTAAAACACAGTTTGCAGTTCGTTGGTCATCTCACGAAGTGTCATATCTGCAAAATTGCCATTTTACGCTAGAGAGGTTTAAAGTTTTGACCAATTCTGTTTTTGCTCCATATGCTGCAACACGACGGTCTAACAATCAGTGAAGGCAGAACTCATCACGCTGAACAGCATGCTATAAATAACTCAATATGGCCAAAATTGCAGATACGACACTTCATGAGATGACCAATAAGTTGTACCAGTCACTTGTCTCTAAGCAGCAAATAATAAAATGAGAAAATAAAACAAGAATTGTGGGAAAAACATTTGAAAAAGGAGATGACAAACAAATCTCTAAGCTGTTTGCCGGAATGAATATTATCTCAGAAAACTTTTAATCTCAAACATTATGATGTTCTTGTACAAATAGTAAGTCATTAAAAAAAAAAAAACTTTTATTGCAATAGCATAATACAGAAAAATTAAGTCTACAATAAATAATTTTTTATGTCATTTCTTTGGCTTTTTTTTTTTTTAGGAATCATTGGACATGAAATAAGACAGAATGGAACAAAAAGGGTAAATTTGGTATTTTCATGACAGTAATAAAAAGCACATTAATCTTAAATTATTATCATGTTGCTTTTCAATTCAAATTTGATTCTGTTACATATGATTCAATTAAAGAGATCGTAGTTCTATCTTATTTATTTTCCTTTCAATAACGCTAAAATCTCACCAAACAATTTCATTGTACAATAGCAATTAAAGAGATAGTAGTTCTATCTTATTTATTTTCCGTTCAATAACGCTAAAATCTCACCAAACCATTTCATTGTACAATAGACATAAATTTATGTAATAGTTGAGCAAAGGCATGCAAAAGTTGTAAAGGAAAATTATTCTCCAACAAAACCATAGTTCATGATTTGTGCCAAATAAAATCAAATGGTAAAAACAAAATAAAAGAGCATTGTATTTATAACATACATAATTGAAAACTTATATATATATACATGTGACATGCTATTCAAGCTCAGCCGTAAATCTTTTATTTATATATTTACATAAATACCATAAGGCACAACCTAAATAGAGAGTCTACTTTTCTATGATGGTATCACAAATAAGTTTGTTCAATATTTCACATGTATCATTAAAAAATACAAGTCACCACTTTCAAAATGTAGACAGTGCTTTCTCTGTATATTTTTATGGAGAAAAAATCCAATTAACATTTGCTTTGATTAAAATGCACAAATCAAAATCACTGATTGTCCTAAAACACCTTTCAATCGCAAAAAATGAAAACTAGAATAAGGAATAGGAAAACTAGATAAAGGAATATGAAAAGCTGCCATTTTGGGGTTCTTTCACAAAAGTCAGTTGGTTTGTTCTTTACAGTGTTTCCTGATTTTACTGCACAATGTTTACAGAATTGATATGTTCAGCTGCATAAAGATAAAGTGCATGAACTGCTGAGACCCATAGGTAACAGTAACAGTTAAGAGGGAGGAGGGAGGAAGTCGTTTTACTTTTGATTTGTTGCATTTTGCATGTTCTTTGCTTTGTTGAATTAAATATTGGTATTTAAAACTCATACACTTTGATTTCATACATTTCATATGACAAAAGTACATTCTACTCAAACGACAACATAATCAGGCCATAAGGACTGTTTTTCTTTTCTTGTTTGTTTTTTTTTTTGTTTTTTTTATTATTTCATTGTTGTTTTTACTCGAGTTTTGTGATTTATAAAATTAAATCAGCCTACCATTGAAGAGAATACTTTCCACTAGGTGTTTTCTTTAAGCATAATAATAATAATAATAACAATAATAATAAGACTTGTCCACACATTGAAGATTCAAACATTCACACAACCCACTATATTTTACAAATATGCAAAGTTCACAAATACTGTACTTGATTATGCATGCTTCATTTATATGCATTGTAATAACTGTATGATTATTTTATCAAAGAAGGAAAAAAAAAGTGATCATTCTTGTTCGATATGTTATGACAGCTTCTCTGGCAGGATCCTCTCTTTACAAAATATACATTATTCCATTCCTTTCAAACTACATTTTTACTTTCCCACAAGATAGCACGGAGTGGAGATGAGGAGTTTGGATTTACAATCTACGGATGTTAAACATGCTGTTGGATTTCATGGAAAAATACTCCAAATTTGTGCCCTTGTGCCATAAAAAGTTCATTCTTTTGTCTTTGTGATCTAGAGGAAATTGTAATTAAGAGCTTTGCATTGGCTTCAGATCTGATGAAACCTGTATGGAAATTGGGAAAAACAAGAACCAGTATTGATCAGTATTGCAGCTTTCAAGAGTCTAGTGCTAAACATGTTGTTGTCACTCTTTTTAATCACATGACAAGAATCATAGTGCATGTGCAACAAAATATGAAGGAAATGGAATACTATGAAATTGATATATAATATTGGGAATGTCACATTTTAGTTTTGTTTTATTTTTTACACAGCAGTTATGTATATGGTGGTGGTGGTGAGGGAAAAGAGGGAAGGGACTGTTTTTGTTTTGTTCATTGTGTTTGTTTTCCTTTCCTCTTTTAAAATTTGTTTGATCAGCCCTTACCAGTGATTGGCTTAACACAAGAAAGCTCGCTTAACTGATACAGGGTCTCCCAAAAAAGAAAAAAAAAAGCACAGCTAGGTATGGTGAATCATGTGTGTAAAATATGGTTTCTGCAATTGAAAAATTTTCCCCTGAGTTGTTTTGCAATTTATTTCATCAAAATCAACTCAGCGAAGGGGAAGATATGCCCAAAGTAGTGAGGCCTGGTAAAACTCTTAGAGAATGAGGTCATCACAGCCATCAGGCAGCAAGAGAAAATCGTCCAATGAATCGAGACCAAATTTCACTAAAATTGATATAATTTCAGTTTAAGCGGACCGATTTGATTGGAATTGGGTCCAATCGACTCCTTATAAAACTTTCGACAAAAAATTTTGTATTTAACAAAATGGAAAAGGCAAAATAACCTTGTGCATTTTGGGGGGAAAACCCTGTACCCTGTCAAGTAACAAGAATTTTCAACAGACACTGGCTGAATGGCGACCCAGTGATTTCGACTAAAGTAGTCAACGACTTAAGCTCTCTATCACAAAGCACGAATCTAACAATTACAGAAAATTCTAAAAATGTTTAAAAGAACATACAACAACAAAAAATGTGGTCCTACCTTAACTTCACATCCTGTTGCTTTCTTCACATCTTCCACAGTAAATCCATCAGCAATCTCTGTCATTGTTAGGCCGCTATCTTTCGAGATTTCGAAAACACCCTGTGAGCAGAATAGCGAAACCATGAAAGTTGAATTTTTTTTTCACCTACAATTTATATCCATTAAGCTCAAACTACACTATCTTTTTAACCATGATCAAGTGACGTGTCAATTGGCTAAACTTCTGTACTGGTGAATTGGAATTTTTTTTTTTTTTTTTTAAATAATGTACAAAGAAATCTCATTGATCAATATTCCCCGACAGGACCAGAATGAAACTTTCCAGACAAAAGCCTGTTATACATTGAAATAAACAATACAGTACTTATGACCGTAAAATACTCCAAAATTATTTTAACTGGCTCAAACAAGGGTAAAGATGCTGAAAAGTTGGAATGCAACCCAGACAGATGCCAAATAATGAAAATACCCATACCAAATAAAAATAAATTTACAGAATCATATCACCTAAATTGCAAAATCTTCAAAATTACAAGCGATACAAAGTATAATCTTGGTCTTATTCTTGATAAAAAAAAATAAAAAATAAAAAAAAAACTCTTCAGGATGAAAGACCAACATCAAGCAATGTGTAAGAAAAGAAGCTGCCCTACTTGCACCCCTAAAATGTGTTAAAACTCTTTACTCTCTTTTCATTGGGCCAGACTAGGACAGAAACTACAATGAATAGATAGTCTAGGTCTAGCCTTGGCCTACAGCCTTGCAAACTGTATATGACTACCTAAGCAGACTGAGGACGAGGGAAAAGCTTTTCTCTAGGTTCTATATTCATTGGTAAGAAAAAGTGAAAAGCTACCACTAATGAAAAATTTAGGCATGGCAATAAAGTGGGTGACAACACAATACAAAAGGAAACTTGAGGGTTCCACTGACATTGTGAAAATTTTAAAAATTTAACATTACTTGGAGGAATTTACAAGTTGGCTCCGGGCATTAATGCTTACTTACGCCCTAATCAAAAGCAATATTTCTTACCATGTCCGTTATGATCATGTTAACACATCCCTTGCCAGTCAGTGGAAGTGAGCAGTTCTTCATTATTTTGTGTTTTCCTCCCTTATCATAATAAATAAAAAATGCATTCAAAATTTAATACAAAATTCTAGTAAATTCATTACTGGAATAATTAACTTAAAGAACCATAAAGAAAACCAGTGTAATAATTATATCTAAACCAAAAACATGGTACGATGTTTTCCATGATCCGACACAGCCCTTGAGCGCACACATCTTTGTGTCCACCATCATGAGATGCAGTTAAGGTCCTTGACTAAAATTTGGGGAATTTACTTGCAGGAGAAACACAAGAGAAAAATCAACAAAAAGGAAAGTTCTGCTGAAAATACTTTTCAACATCAATGAAAGTTAATTTGAGTTGAAATCTAGCAGGTGAATAGTGAATACTGCCCTAGCTTTCATTGTCATATTCATAGGAGCCGTATGTTAGACCCGTTCCACGGCTAATTCAGTTACTCTAGCAATTGTAAGACATGAGCAATGTTCATTTGTCAAATACATTTCACTGTTCAGGAAAAAATTACGAGTATTTAAGAATTTTTCCTGTTTCTTTCTTTTTGCAAACCAGTCTTTGCATCAATGGCCATGATGAAAATGAGAAAAAATGTAAAGACAGAGGAAAATGACTGTCATCTAATGTCTTCCTTTGAAAAATGCCAAATTAAATTTTTTATGTTGTTGTTGTTTTGGGTTTTTTTTTTTGGTTTTTTTTTTTTTGTTGTTTTTTTTTTTTGTTTTTTGTTTTTTGTTTTTTTGTTGTTGTTTT
>JBCHJU010165276.1:0-10115 GCA_039654505.1 Plocamopherus imperialis | reverse complement strand
GAACTCTGAAGTCTCTGTACTTTTTGTTTTAGAAACATTTCAATTTCCCCGTGTTCACTAGGCTCATTGACCTGCTCTAGGTTTAACTAGCCACACCATTTGGCAAGAGAGGAAATCAAAACAAATGAACCGGAAATTATTTATTTGCAATCACCACATAATAGTGTACTCCCGTTCATTGATCGGACACCCAGCTAGTTTTATATAAATTATATTGTAGCATCACATATTTTACTTCTGAATAGGATGGGAAAGTATCATGTGTGTAAATCTAGAGTTTTGTCGAAGAAATAGATTTTACAACTGACTGAACATGGATTTGAATACAAGAGACAATATCCTTAATGTCACATAGGTTTGGGAGTATTATATTGTATTTTGAAAAATAAGCCCACATGTGTATAATCTTCATTGTCAAAAACAGTATTGGCTTAGTAAATTGAAGGAAAGCTCACATCTACATTAGTTTTCTTCTCTTGGCTTTTTTTCTCAGGTATTTTATTGCTGCCTAGTTTGTGTTTTCTTTTTTGTTATCAATGTGTTGTTCATGTTTGTTTTTTTTATTTAACTATTTGGTAGAGCTTCTTTGTTGTCTTTACCAGTTGAATTTAATGATGCCAATGAGATTTGGAAAAAAAATATTGTAAGATTTCCCTTTTATATGACTTTTTCCTCCCTGTGATGCCAGAGATCTTAATGATCTCTTGCCTGTGTGAAATAATTTCATGCAGTGAATAATTTTTATTTTTTTTTACATGTAACATTTTCCCAACAGTACATGCATGAGAGGAACATACTCCACAGAGACCTGAAGACACAAAATATATTTCTCACGAAAAGCAAAATAATCAAAGTTGGGGATCTTGGAATTGCAAGGTATTTTTGTAGAAAAGAAAGTATGACACATTAAAAAAATCTGTTTCTTTTAGCAAAGAAAGATTTCTCAAATTTATCCTATGATAATATAAACACCCTCTTTAGAACGTCTATGATTGTACTAGTTAGTTTAATTTTTATCAATCTCAGCCTTTCATTTTTCTATATTTGTGACACATAATTTTATATCTTGTTGAACTTTCTTCTTTGTTCAAAAGGGTTCTTGACAATGCTAGTGATATGGCTACAACATTGATTGGAACACCATACTATATGAGTCCTGAGTTGTTCTCTAACAAGCCATACAACCATAAGGTATATATATTTATACATATATGGTGGCCCAAAAAAAGTCTCCAACTTTAAAAGACAAAAACGTTACTATTAGGAAATTAACTCACATATAATATAAATTGGCAGTGGTATAAAACAAATAACTTTGTACTACCTTGCAAAATTTGAAAAGATCAAGAAATCGGTTTTGTTATTTGTTTCTTTACACTAGTATGTTATTTATTTATGTTTTCATCTCCAATCATTCATATTTATTTCAATACATGTTTGTTTTTCTTCTTTTCAGTCTGATGTGTGGGCGTTAGGATGCTGTGTGTATGAAATGACAACACTAAAACATGCTTTCAATGCAAAGGATATGAATTCTTTAGTGTACAAAATTTTGAAAGGAAGGGTATGTTTCTGTCACCTTTTTTTTTTCTATGATAAAATTTTAAGTGTCCCATTTTTTAAAAATAGTTTTTTCTTTTTGTATTCATTCCAGTGTCAAAGACGTGTTAATGGCAAAAAACAAAATAAAACCGCAAAACAGCCAGAGTTTACACATACACACATTATCCCAACTACTAAACAAACATGCTCAAAAGAAATATTTTAGAGAGGCAGATTTTAACTATACACTGACTAGTATCATTTTCTCTGAAAGTCCACTGATTATTGCTTTGTTTTCTCATTTTCCTCTTTCTTTTCATTGACATTATTTCATTAATTGTCACCAAACCTTTTTTAATGGAAATCAAAAACAAAATGGATGTTTTTGAACCTATTGGTGATATATTTTTTTCTTTCTTTTCTTTCTTTTTTCTTTTGGCACATCCAATTCACTACACAGATTTTATAGTAATTAGTAATCAATATAATATGAGTAAGGCTTAATCTCACAATCTCAACCTAAAGGTAGCAGATGAAAGAGAAATCTACCAATTGCCTGATGTAATAGAGAGGAACCTTAAGTGGTTGGAAACCATGCTAAGCTAAACTATTACCTTGTTTTACCTTGTTTCATCCAATCTCATTCTTTTTTTTTTCTTTAGATGCCCCCAATGCCAAGACAGTACAGTGCCGATCTGCTGACTCTAATGAGAAGCATGCTACACCAGGACCCTGAGAAAAGGCCCAGTGTCAATCGGATTCTGAGAGATCCTTACATCAAGAAGAACATTGCAATATTTTTAGAGGACACTAAGAAAAAGTGAGTCTTGGCTATCATGGCTTTTTGATGCCTTTCCAAAGTGCTGAAATGATTGAACCGTAATATGTTTTTCTTACAGGTCTTCTGACTCAATTGCACTGTGGGGGTTCTTTCCAGTTTACTGCTACTGTCCCCTACAAAGGGGACTCAGCTTCGCAAATAAGTTTTAAAAAATGTTCAATGTACTGATTCTAAAAAAGCAATGTTGAAAAATCTCAATGAAGGCTTCACATTCTATCTTGTTCTCATCAATGACCAGCTCATCGTAATTTTGCTCATTGTGCAATGTCATCTGGCACCGCTCTTTCATCGCAATGAATCATTAGGTACACTATAATAATATCCATTATTCAATATCTGTTTTTATTGCTTCTCCATACAATTCAAGCAATTAATCCTGGATTTCGTGTGAATTGAGATTTCTCAATAATAGCATTGTCACTGACAAGGAAAAATGATCATTAGGTCTCTTGAATGATTGTATCACTCCACGGATATGAATGCAATGAGGTGTAAGAACAACAAAAACAAAGACATTAATTAAAAAAAAATCTCCACTCAAAGGAAAATGTAAATTTCACTTCTTCGTTAGACAAGTGAGAACTGAAACTTATGATGAAAAAGTAAAAATTGCTATAAATCTAAAACAACGGAGGAAGAACACACACAGAAGAGAATAAACTTATTATCTGAGATTAGTCTAGGTTTTTGTATGCCCATTCATGGATGCAATAGGGATAGCACAGATTGGATTTCTGAATATCATAAGATCAGATGAGATAAGATATATAACTTTATTACTCAAAGAAATTTGTTGTGCTTTACATTGTTAAGACAATTGAACATAGTGTTAACAAATGAATAGAATATTTTCATGACTAAATAAATGTACAAATCTAAATATATCTAGAGGTGAAAGTCATTAAATTGGAAGGTTACAAATTACCTCAATTTTTTCATCATTATGTTTAATTCTATCCTTCCATAATTTGCTGTCTCTTATTCAGTCTGCACACCTGTTTTTCATGTCCATATCATAAGCTAGGGTGTCATCTGTGTAAAAGTGATGCATCAGATTTTAAGAAAATACAGCATCAATAAGAGATAGATACAGAAGGTAAAAAGTATTGCCATACAGGAGTGAATGACTTACTTGACTTAAAGCCTTGCGCTGTTGGGGTCTTCAGACTTTACAGCTTTGGCCATTTTCGGATCTTTTTGCTGAAGGCAAACGTTCATCTCTATTTTGTGTGGTGATTCAGAGTTTTTCCAGTTCTATCAATGATGTTAGTTGTGTTTGAATGACTTAAATTTTCTTCAGATTGTTCTTTAGTGTTACTGGGGACGTTGTTATTGGCCTTTTTTTGGTTCTTTGGGTGTTCTCTGTGAAATAGAATGGCATAGCTTTGTTAGCAGGGATTTCTTGATTTTATCTCAGCATATGCCTGAATAGTCTCCGCCATGCTTCCAAAATTGGAAGTGAGAGAGGACTTCCTGTGCATTTTTCATAAAACAACTTGTTCAAGATTTTTGTTGGATGATGAATGCTGAAAATTTTGTCTGTAATAATGAATGATCTTAGGAATTATATCCTTCAATTGAGACAAAGTTAATGGAATTGCAGATTAAACTTTGAGAAATAAAGCATTCAATAATGCAATATTGCACTTATCAGTCTCAAATGTCCTTTCAAACCTTCCAGCTCATAGGGTCAAAGCTTATCTCAGTTTCCACAGCATGAAATGGACAGTGATAGATTTAATTAATCACTTCGTGAATAGGATGCGTCTGTTGCAGAATATTTTCCCAGCCGAAGCTGTACCCATTTTCACCCGGTCGAGCTTGGAACCTTTGACCTCTCTGTTAATACTCCGATGCACTATCACTAGACACATGGCCCCTATTTCATCAATGTATATATTTTAAAATTGCATTTTGAAAAATTGAATTTATGTATGAAAACCGAATTGAATTTTTACTTTTAAACATATTTTCCCCTTTTTTTTTCTTGTATAGATTGTTTAAATGTTGTATATCCTTATAGAAAATGAAAGATATTTACAATTGTTATGCATGCTTGAACATATACATTAATGTACACTCCTTTTTCATTTACACTTATACTTTATACTTTTTAAATCCTTTTACATTTTACTCCCTCATTTTACATGCCGGTCAGGTAAATGACTTGCCCTTATGGGATGAATAACGTTTTTTGAATTGACTTGAATTTCTTTATTTTTACCCTTTTTTTTTTATTGTTTTACAGTAGCCGAAGGCCCTCTGTATCCGGTCAAGCATCTTCCAGGCCATCCTCAGCCGGTGCCTCTCGAAGGGATCCCCCACCAGCTGCCAAAGTGCCCCCGTCATCCTCATCTCCCCCCAACTCTCAACGGGCAGCTGCCGTCCCAGCCTCAGAGGCCATCACACCACCTGTCTCTGTCTCCAAGAGTGAAGACAATCTGAAGGCAAAGCTTGCAAAAGATGAAACTGATTCCAAGGTAAACTGAAAGTTTATTTTCAGTGACTTCAGATTCTTTCATTTATTGGTGGTTTTTTGTTTGGTTTTTTTTGTGTGTTTTGCTTTGCTTGTTGTTTGTCTTTTTGTTTTTTGGCAAGTGTCAGATAAACAGGGTGTCCCCAAAAAGATGCTTCGGCGTAGAAACATGTGTAAAAAACGGTTTAGAAAAAATTCTCCTGAGTCTTGTTTGTGACTTTGCTTCATCAAAGTTGGTCCAGTGAAGCAGAGTATATACCCAAAATAGTTAGGTAAGATCCTAATGGAATTATATCCACATGGCGGTCGCTGGATGGCGAAAACTGAAAACTGACCATCAAATCAACAACCATGCTTGGCTAAAATTGATATAACTTTTGTTTGCATGGACCAATTACATTTGGGTTATAAAATCCTCCACAAGAAAACTTTGTTTACAAAGTGCAATGGGCCATGTCACCCTGACCTTTTTCGATGACACCCATGTTTATCGTTTACATCCCATCTCTAAGAAGATAGGCAAATTAAGAGAAATATGTTTTTTTTAGATGTTGAATTTGCTGAGGGCTTGGAGGTAATTTTTTGTTTTTAAAAAATAATTTCCCACAGCCGGCCTTCAAAAAATCCCATGCCAGAAAACCATCCGATTCAGCCCCACAAGACCTGGAGCCAATCAGAGAAAAGAGAGAACTTGCCAAGTCATCGTCCTCAGAAAATGGAGACACTCAGGATACAGTTGTCGTTAAAACTGTTAAAGAGGTAAGTCTTTTTTTTTCCCCATAATTGAATTGTGTGAAATGCTTTTGCCACCCCAAGCAACAATAATTATTTATTCAAAGCAAACAAAAATTAAAATTTCATCTCTTCTTATCGACATCTTTCCTCAAACTTGTTTCCGGGGCCAAGGAGCAGTCTCCTGATCCCTCATCTAGTTGCTCAGTCCCCTGTTTTTTTTTGTTTGGTTTTTTTTTATGTCTTTTTAATAATTGAATCAAAATACGTATTGCAGGGGAAAATGGATTTTCATTTTTTTTCATGGTAATTCACAAAACCAGTGGTTAACCAAAGCAATGCTTGCATAAGATTAGGCCCTTTTAGGTCTTCGGCCTGCCTTTGTGTCAAAGCTAAAAATAGGCCTGGACCATTGATCCATAATATAGATTTGATCATCATTGGCAGTTAATTTACTGCAGAATCACATGTATCTTATCTTTTTTGTGTTGGAGGGAGAGAAAGTGGGTTACAAAAAGTATTGAAAAAAAGACACCAACAGAACTTTCTATTTAGTGTGGCATGGGATCGAGTTTGTGAATGCTGAATTTGATGACTCTTTGGTCCCAGGTTGGAATCCCAGTGACATATAAGGCAATGACTTCTTGAAATATACTCTTTCCATATACTGCCACTCCCCTTTCAGTTGTAAAATATGTACCAGACTGCAGGCACAGGATTACTGATGTAATGCATGTAAAAAGACTGCTGCTCAATATGCTCCTTAGGGAGTTGAGACGGCTTCTGTATGGAAAAGGCCCCTGAAGAATTCCCTCTCAAGTGACCTAGTGTGTGCTTGAGTTGATTTGCAGTACACACAAGCTATGTTTTTTGTTCTTCATTCCTCCCTTAAAAAAATGGCTCATCTCCATGTGTTTGGATTTTTGGGGGGTATTTCATGCTGAACAATTTTTGTGTACCCTGTCTTGAATCAAGTGCTTTACATGAATTTTTTTTTTTCAGAAGTCACCCACAAAGGAGGTTCCAGCAGCTCCCCGTAAGAAGAGGAACTTCTTGAGAAATCACATCAACAGGAAGTCGGATGAAATGGATTCAAATAAAAATGTCAGAGATGAAGAAAAACATGGAAACGACTCAAAAGCCAAACCCCCAAGTGGTCCAAGCAAAGTCTCCAACAGTAAATCACTGCCAGAGCCAGACGTAAGTATCACAAGGTGCAATGTGTCTCACCAAGACGGCTGGGGTTTCATTTCCATAACATTTTAGGAGCGCGGATAGCTTAGTAGTCAAGGCTCTCGACCACCATGCCAAAAGTCAGTGGTTTGATCCTCTCTGTGCAGACTTGATGTAAAATCCAAATTTTTCAGGCCTTTTCCACCTCCTCGTCCTGTAGAAGTCTGGTCACATCGGAGATGGGTGGAAGAATTTTGAAATATTGTATGAAAAGTGAGGTCCTCTTTGACATCTGAGTGTAGCAGTAGAAGATCTTGTTGTTAGGTTAAAATAATGAATTTATTAAATGGTTATTGCAGTTTATGCTCCATCAAAGATTAGATAGATTTCACTTCAAAAAAGTTTTCCATGCATAGAGAACAAATATGTTGATATTCTCCCTGAAATAGCCTCTGCTCTTTTCCTTTCCTTTCATTAATTCATTAATTTGTGTTTTTTTTTTAAATGCTCAAATCAAAGAAAACCATCAAATCAAATGTCTATATCATAAGTTTTCTTATCTGCCGTCAATCACTATTAATTTAGTGCCTCAAAAGCTTCATTACAGAGAATCTTAGATCTTCTACTTTCTATTTCATGGCCATTTCATTTTCTTTATTACCTTTTCTCTCTCTCTCTCTCTCTCTCTCTCTCTGTCTCTCAGTTGCCACAGTTGAGACGGGAGGACAAGAGCCGACCCTTGCCTGTCCCCAAAGCAGAGGAAAGTGCTGGCCTGCCACAGCGTCGAGAGAACATCTTAAAAGACAGCGAGCAAGTCGGCAATTCAGCTGAGTCTTCCAAGAGTTCGAGTTCCAGAGAGGACAACGGTAGCGTGGGAGATGCAGACACACCTAGAGTGAGTTGGATTCAACTGAATGCATTTTTGTATTTTCATCTTGCCTTGAAGTTTGATTTCCAATGTTGTCATGTTAAAATTGTAAATTGTAGTAGTCCTTGCAGCCTTGAATATGAACTGTACTTAATTCATTCTACCCTCAGCATGAGTTTATGCTTGCTTTTGTCAATGCAGCACCCTTCTTTATTATTTAAATTTATTTGTCTCTTTAACAATTGAATTCACAGATAAACGTTTCTGCAAGGGAAAGGAGAAGGCAGAAAAATCCCAATGCAGGATGTAAGTTTTTTTGTGATTTTTTTTTTGTTTTTTTTTCTTTCTGTGCCATCACCTCCAAGTATTCCAGACATGTCCTCTTTGTTATTAGACTATATATTTATAATACTAAAGCAAGAAAAAGGAAATAAGTAAATATATGTTGTGATAGAGGATTTCAGTGGATGAACCACTACTTAATTCATTCTCTGAGAATCCCCAATACGTCGGCATGAGCACAACTTAACTCTACATGTACCAAGAGTTCAATTATCATCACGATCATGATTTAACCCACACTTCAATTCATGGTCCTCCAGATGTATGGTCAATTTTTAGTCAGTCTTCAGTCTTCAGTCTTCATGATAGCTGACAAACTCAGATAGCTGAGTATTCTTGTCAACGCGCCTTAAAGTACTCTATTATTTTAACATTTTGATACTAATGTTGTACATTTAAGTTAAAATGTATTACCTTTTCATCTGCGGCACCGGGTGTGTGAAAATGCAACCAGTGAGATGTACGATGAGCTACATACTTATGTAGGCTATACGGGAATTTTCCTGTCTGGATGTCCCATGTCTCCCTTTTTTCTGAGGATTCCATGGTATTTTGGTTGAGACCCCTCCCATATGTCACAGGCACAACACTAATCTTCCCGTTTTCCAGTCGCTTACCCAGTAGCTAAGTCCAAACCGGTAGATCTACATCTAGATCTAATTCGTTAATCGTTGAAACACATTTTGACTTTGCTCACTCTTCGTATCATGGTGACATACACGCAGAGGGCATAGCACACTCTAGTATGATACAATGTACAGTATCCCATTTCGCTCACACATGTGTTGACAAACACACACACCAGGTTCGCAAAATAGTGAGCGACCTCGAGAGCCAGCATCATTCCCCCTTATTTTGTGCTTCTACACACAAATAGGCCTACGACACAGGTTTACAAGTATTTAATTCTTTACCTATCATCAAGACTGCGAGACAATATTGAAATTGTACAATTACAGTATCTTGTGTTTTCGTGACATTGAAAGGCTTGGCGGGCTCTGTGTGGTGGTGGGGTTAGACTAGCCTGAGAGTCGAAGTCCTCAAAGATGGCAGGCTATTACCATGGGGTTTCAAACACATCATTGAAAGGCATTAGCAGTCACATTAAAAATCAATTTCGGTTGGAGTGGTTGGAGGAGGTCGAAATGAAAGTTGATGGTAAGAGCTGCAAGGTCAACGTAGTATTGTGGAAAAAAATATAAGTGAAAAGAGGAGAATGTCTCCTGTTAATACATGTTTTCTCTTTATATCCTCTCTTCTGGTCAGTGTACATGTCTTTGTAGGCTACTAACATGCATTTGGGGCGGGGGAGGGGCAGGGGGTGGCGGAGGCTGCAAGACTTTGCCCCTGGATTACACTCGGACTTTGTCGGCCCCTTGATCCCAGCCAATTGGAAAGTTCAGTAAATGAAAAATTCAGGAACTGGTAACCCTGAACAAAAACATTGCAAATTGTGGGATTTGTACACAACCACAACTAAAATTGTCAGAGTCGTGATATAGGCAGATTTATATACCATAGAGGCTGTATTGTTTTAGAGGTATAGTCATAAAGAGGACATAAACAGCATGTCCGTATATATATTTTCATTTTGTCTAGTCTCACCTAAGTTTCCTGTTGTTGCAAAGAATGTTCAATCATTGTTGTCTACAAACAATAAAGGCAGTAATTTAACCAAAACCCTTTTCATGAATCCTCCTCAGATAGATAATTGACTAAAATTTATTGTTGTCTTTTCCCCGAACAAAGAAAACTTCTTTTTTTTTCTCTCAATGCCCTGGATTTTCCCAAGATGGCAATCGCTGCTTGAAAAATAAGTGCATTCTGTCATTATTTTTTTTTCTCAAATATCAGTGTACTGTAATCTCACTACAGATGCCAATGAATTTTAAATTCAGGCTAGATCTACAAAATTGGAATAATGAGCACAAAAGTTGAAAAGTTTTAGAAAACCATGATCAATGTGAAGAGTAAGGCAGTTGATCATGAGAAAAACCGTTGAAAAAATCTGTGTACTAGGCTATAAATTCTAGGCCTTGATTGATTGTATATACAGTGCAACATGCGTTCGTCGAACACACATTCGTCGAACTCACGGATTCCTCGAACAAATTGCAATGTCCCAAATATTTTCCTCTATT
>JBCHJU010165165.1:0-10116 GCA_039654505.1 Plocamopherus imperialis | reverse complement strand
GCATTTCAAAGGATGTCAAATATAATACACAAAGGTAGGGAAAACAAATCAACCTTTTCTGCGTCCAAATTTTATAATATAAGTAATATCGAGGAACCTATGGAAGGTCTCCCGAGTTATGTTAGGGGGCTCGGGGAGTTATGTTAGAGGTTTAGGGTTAGGGTTAGGGAAAACCCTATCCCAATCCCTAACCCTATCCCTAACCCTAAACCCTAACCCTAAACCCCTAACATAACTCCCCGAGCCCCCTAACATAACTCCCCGAGTCTTTTTTTTGTAAGGTTATTTCCCCTAGTGTATTCAGCATTTCTGCATGAGGAACATACGGAATGTCTCCCGCTATAAATTGGCCAGTCAGGGGTGTGTACAGCATACAATGATACATAAAATTTTAAGAGCAAATTATAGGCCTATATATAGATGTTGCTTAGGGTTTTTCTATAATTTTCCTCACTTTTACCTTGACTGAATAAAAACTCTTTTCAACCCCGAAAAAAGTTCACAAAAGAAAAACCCACCTTTTTCTCTTTTCTATACACTTTCTACGAACGCCTTTGGCCCGCTCTGTCCAAAAAGAGGAGAGGCAGGGAGGTGTGAGGGGAGAAGAGTTCATTGTGATACTATGTTTCGTGGCCTGTAGGTAGACCGATTACTTTTTTTACAAAGTTTAAAGCCTGTGTATTGATACCAGCGGGCCAACGCCATGATATTTTGACGAATTTCTAGAAATAAACTCATCTTATTAAAACTAAAACCCTCTTGTGTTTAAACAGCCTGTGCGCTGGACAGGCCGTTGTGTTCAAACCGCCTGAAGCGAAAACACCCCTCACTGTTTAACCCGCCTGAAACCGCATGACGACGCCCATCTTCTCATTCTACATAACACAGTGGTCTCCGCGTAACAGACCTGTCCACGGGTGACAAAAAAAGCGGCCTCTTCCATGGACGGCCTCTTAGACGTGGTTCATGTGGTTCATGGGAGGTAACTTGTCATATGATATTTGGCTTATTTAGAAGGCCCAATATAATAGGCTATTAGGCCTATATAAATGTATACATAGTCCTATCCCCACGAGTCCAGTCTTTACACAACCATCATTGATTTGCTAAAACTTTAAGCCAATGAAGCGAATTC
The DNA here is from genome assembly GCA_039654505.1 of Plocamopherus imperialis. Taxonomy (NCBI): domain Eukaryota; kingdom Metazoa; phylum Mollusca; class Gastropoda; order Nudibranchia; family Polyceridae; genus Plocamopherus; species Plocamopherus imperialis. The sequence goes on along the minus strand of JBCHJU010165165.1, from coordinate 8,981 downwards.
AATAAACAGCCAATGATGGAAGCGAACACGCTGACAAAAGGGGAGGCACTCACAATTTATTTATATATATATATATGTATAAACGCAATACGCACCCGTAGCCCCAATCACGGGAAGCAAGCATCGAGAGGAAGGGGAAGGCATTGTTATAATGAGATCTATCTGCCTATCATCTGACGAAATCGCATGCCTTTGATTGAGTTGCTTAGTCGCTTGCCATCGACGCGTGAACCGAGATGGACGCTGACCACCAGTTTTGTACACGGCCGCGTTGCCCAATCGGGGTATGCTGGTCACTACGGATCAGCTGTCAACACCTCGCCGCTAAATCCCACAACCGCCTTACTAGAGCTGGGGCCCGGTGTTTCCCGAATGACATCAAAGTAGGCAACAATAAATGTGCGCGTATCGCAGTTAAAAAGCACGTTCTTCATGGTGCAGACAATTGTTGGGTCATCTTACTACATATACATGCGTGTTGAAGAAATTTTAAGGACAATATGAAATAAGTTATTCCTCAAAGAATTTGGACGGCTGGTGAAAAAGCGGCCTCTTAGGCGGACTGCGGGTATCTGGACCGGTCTCTTAGAGGTGACTTTGAAAGAGAAAAAAATTCAGTTACACAGGAATAGCGGCCTCTAAGGTGAACCGGCCTCTTAGCCGGCGGTCTCTTACATGGTGACCACTGTATTTAGACAAGAGTACATATATATAAAATATATTTCAGTCGAAAAATAGAACAGAGGTCAATTTCTACTCAATGAGCTGGCCTAGCCTCGATTTGATTCCATTTGTGGATCACGCTTGTAATTTACAAGGCTTTTTGATGCATGCCCGCACTAATCAGCTGTTTGACTCTGTGTCTCACCTTGCTTTATGAATATAATTCTTTGCTTTTTCGTTTGACTTTATTGTGTCATATTATAAGACTCTTGTTGTACCCTGGAAGGGACACAGAAAGGGACTTTGAATCGGATTTTGAAGTTTGACGTCGATGAGATTGAAATTCTCACGACAGAACTGGAACGACGGTAACAGGCTCAGTTGTTCTTTTACTTTCTGTTTACTTAAGCTTGCCCATATCATTCTTATAGAACAAACATGTTTATCAATCATTGACAAGTAAGTGCGCTACAGTTGAACACTATAGTCTGAAAAATAATAATTCTGTAACCATTTTAATGCGACGACCCCCAAAAACGTGGCACACAGGTAAAGAAATAAATGTAAACACAGCAGGGTAGGCTAGAATGTCCGACCAGTGCCCTGATCGACCTAATTTCTCCACTAGAGGGTTAAAACCACGACTTCCTGTACCTGGCTCTGTGCAATTTTTGGGACACCCTCAAAACAGAGCTCTTGCTTCTATTAGGCCTATTTATAAGAACACATCAAATCAGGAGTTTGGGTAATGTAATGGATATGTAATGTATCCGATGTGCTCTTGTAACCGATGTTCAGTCTGGGAACGGAAACAAGGTGTGATAAGTACTATGACGGAGGGGCTGTGCTATCTCATAGTATGCCTAGAAGGCTGTGGGCACCAATTTTTATTTGATTGTCTTACTTGTGCAGACTTTCCCACCCCCATAAATTAATCCACATGTAGCATATTGTGAAACTGACCAAATAGGCAGTTGTCTTACCAGTGGTCCATCCGACCCACCGCTTCACCTCGTCGCTCGTTTATTGCTTGTATTCCCTTACACCTGCTTACCTGACTGTGTATGGGATTCAGACTCAGATACTGATTGATAAGTCACCAACTGTCTCTTGTGATGCCATCACTAGCATAAATATTATGCTGACGAGGGTGGGAGGTATGGTCGGGGTGACAGACCAGTGACACATTACCACCTAGTATCAGAGTGTCATGCTTGTGTTCAGGTGCCATCATAAGGAATTTTCAAGTATCTATATTACTTGGGTGCGAATTTGCTAAGTTACCACTTGATTTTATTGAAAGAGGTTTTACCGAGGAAACAGCCGTCACCAGGTGTTATCCAATGTTGCATTCGTATTACTATAACTGATGGAAATAAATAGGAAAGTATTCTGCGAGGTAGAAAATCGTTCTTATGACCAATGAGTTCTTATAATCGGCGAGTACTGTATAATTTTCGCAATATTGATATGGCATTTTTTTTTTTTTGAGGAGGCCTCTATACCATTATGAATTAATTATAATCCATTTATTTCCATACAGGGTACTTGACCAATGTTTACAGGGAAGGAGATGAAGTGCTTATTGCACATTGTGCCGAATACCATGCAAATGTTGCACTGCGTAAGTAGTGATTTTTGTCATTCTTATCAATATTTTCACACTTGCTGTGATCAGGCTCGTAAATTTGCCAACATAGGCGGCATTTCCAGCGAGAAAAAGAACAACAAAAATTATTTTTGAAAAATATATATTAAAATAAATGGTCCTGGACGAAAAGTGTGACATTGTTAGTAAAAGATGTATGGAAACACTTTAAATTGCCTACTCTTCCACGCACCTGTCAGACATCACTCTCAGTTGACCTAGATCTCTCCGGAATTATGACATACACATTTTCAGTAAAAAAATTTCCTTGGTACACTTACAGACCTGTGTAATAGGTTTTGTATCATTATTTTTGTGTCAGTGGACACTGCATGACTTGTGAATTAATTCTATATAAAATCCCTTCACATGCTGTTTGCCTCTGTCCCTCCCTATCAGTATCATGTGTGTAAAGTGCCAATTTACCTCTCTTGGTCACAGTGGCATAGTGATCCTACTGGACTGACAACTGAAAGGGTGGTGGTTCAGATTCCGACATTGTATGGAAATCCGGATTTAACCCTTAGGCAACATTATTTACATTAATTGCCCCCATTTGCGTCGCTACTCTTGCTGATTACGCTCGGTTTTGAGTCAAGAACCGAAAGACAAATGGGAATGAATCAGTGCAGTTGTTTGTTTTTTTTTTTTGTTTGTCTTTTTTTTAATTGAGGAGCAGGCTCTACATACATGCTGGGGTTTTGTTAGTTGATTTTTTTTTTTCAGATTTGTTGTGTTTGAAAATGTATATATATATATATGTATGTAGTATATATAGTAATTAATGGGGAACTGTTTTGATGTATGTGTATGTATGAGTTTTTTTGTTTTGTCTTTTGTAAGTCCTTAAATGGCATTCAAATATTTTTTACCCCATCAAATCATTTTTCTTTGCTTTTTAGTAATTCGTTGATTCTTTCTGTCATCCTTTTTTTTTTTTTTTTTTTAAGCTGGATTAAATGCAGATGTGGCGAAAATAAATGAATTATGTGAGGAGCTGAAAAAGAAAAGTAGCCTCATTGATGAGATGACTAATACGTACATGGATGTCTTGCGTACGAAAAAGGTATTTTATATTATATATATTAAGTCTTTGTGCTGCATATATGTTTATCCTCTGTACAGGTTTTGTTGGATTTCTTGGGGGGGGAGCGGGAGGTTGGTTTATTCCTCCTTTTTCTTTGTACAGTGGTACATGAAAATAACGAGCTCGGAAATGGGGAGTAAAATCTAAATCCCCGCTTTTTTCCCTTATTTGAGTCAATAAAATTAGCATGAAAGTAGCGAGTGTGAAAAAGAAGCCAACTCGGTAATAGCGAGTGTTTCCTCCCACATGCTAGAACTACAGAGGATAAAAGTTTACTAAACCTAAAACATTCGAGGAATTTAAATTCAGTGAAATTAACAACCAAGCACATTCCTTCCCTTAAAATGGAATTGGAATAACCCATCCTGCGTATGTCTGGACGAGTCAAAGAGTCAGAGTGGTGCCAGGCTTAGCCATGCCGTATATTATTATTATACATGATGTAGATCTACCAATATGTGATTGTATGAGTTATATGAGTTGTATGGAGATGAATTTTACATCATCTCAGTATCAAACATGCACAAATCAACCATGAACACACAAAGTGTGTACAAACACATACAATCATACACACACGTACAACACAGAATTCTAGTCGCTAAACTCTCCCTCGTATCTTTTCATGACTATTTTAGGCTGCTCGGAAATAGCGAGTAATTAGCATTGGACTCGACGAACTCGATATTTCCGAGTTTCACTGTATTGCTTCTCTGTTTTAGCCCTTTAATTTCATGATTAATATAGTAGAACATGACTCTAGCTAGCGGCGTACACTGGTGGTGCCTTACCGTAATCCCCCCCCCCCCCCCCCCCACCCAAATTTTTTTTTTCTGTTTACTCAATTCTTTGTACTAGGGTGTAACAGGGCAAGGAAAGGCCAAACTTGCATACAGCGGGAGGGATCGAGCGATCTTAAAACCAACCCAAACTGAACCACTATAGCAATAAAGAGGAACCGTACCACCATTACTACATTGTACATTCATAAAAAATAATGTTTATCTTTAGTTCGGGTGGGGGCAGAGTGGTGCAGCATTGTGATTGGCCAGTTCATTTATGAGTAAGGTTGGGCCGGTGGCATATAATATTGAGGTGGTGCTGGGATGCTTCATGTCACAGAGATGCATTTCATCATCATGTGTGCCACTCCAAAAGTGGTGTGCGATATATTTAGGCTAGATTAGGCTAGATCTAGCCCTAGGCTAGGCCCAGGCCAAAAAGTAAAAGAAGAGGGGAGCATGTAAACTAAGTCTACTGTGGATCTAGGCCTAGTGTGTGATTCCAGATTTATTATGATCATTGATGCTCAGGCATACATACGCATCCTTTTTATCAGTTCTACTTCAACAGTAAGCCCACTGGTACATTTTACGGTAATTCCCCTATGCATACCTGTCGCGGGAACTTGCCTACAGTGGCATTTTTTCATCTAGAACTGAATGTCCCGCTATAGCCATGTTCTACTGTAGAATAATGTATACATGTAGTCATTCTTGGAGGTTTTCATAGACTGAGTATATGTATGTAGATTCAGAGCAAATTTTGCAGACATCCAAAATATCAGTTTGGAGTGATGGGTTCTTGACCCTACCTCTGGTGTGTCTCATATATGTGTATGCTGATTCACTGATGGCACACGGCTAGACCATGTGATGAGTGAGAAGGGAAACACAGTTTTGGTTGTTGTGTACGCTTTGATTTCTCTTGAAATGGTTAAGATAAACCATGCCTAAAGATAGCTGCTTGATCAGTCCCTAAGCAGTTATCTTTAGAGCACTCCACACGGTAATTGTTATTTACACCTAAAACTTCTTGGTTACTAATTTTGAAGGATGAGCTTGATGAGTCAAATATTATTCCTTATCTTTCACAGATCCCTGCTCAGGTAAAGCTTCTGAATGAAAGCAAGCCTGGGGAAGCTTTGGCGAAAGCAGCGAAAGAATCTAAGGTTGATCATATTGTCATGGGGACCCGAGGTCTTGGAACCATTAGGCGCACTCTGCTGGGCAGTGTGAGCGAGTATTTGGTCCACCATTGTGACTGTCCCATCTCTATTGTTCGTAACAAACATGAACAGTAATTTTTTTTCTTTTTCATGATGGATTTGTAGAAAGCCCCTTGAAATTAAACTTTTTCTGTGATTTAAAATGCCTGTCATGTTAAAGACAACAATAAAATGATACGTCATGCACAAGCAGCCCCCTTGATAGTTGATTCCTTACCTCTTCTTACTTTACATTCCCTGATGAACCTTGGGTTGTTGGTTGTTTTTTTTGTTTTTGTTTTTGTTATTGTCATATTTGAATTTGTATTTTGGCAAATTTTTGCAAGCAACTTCAGTGTGAACCATGTCGAGAATATTTCTCTCTCTCATAATTTTGCATCATGAATAATGATGACTTGTCAGTTGGAATGGAGTAATCAACACAGCTTGCTTCATGATTTTAGAAACACTTACTGAATATTTACTAACAGGTGCTGCCCTTAGATATTGAAGATTGGAAATTGTTCTAGAGATCATAAAGTATGAAATAAATGAAATGATATTGATAAGCTTCAATGTATCAAATAATATTGATGGGTTAAAAATTATCATTTACAATGAACGCAGGTGTTTGTTACTCTTTATGGAAGAAATTGAATTTTTAGGGAGCTTTTTACAGGTCGTCACACATGTGAAAAACTGCCTTGATTGAATGTGAATTTCTGTTTTAAGGACCAAGCATACAAGTGGTATTAAGCTATACAATGGTTGTGGAACATCACATGTAAAAAAAAAAATTCAGTGGACATAGCATCTATTTGGTTAAAAAATATTGTGTTGATGTCATTCATTCACCATGTTTTCCATCATTAAGTTTAAACTATGATTGTAACAGAACGGTTAAAAACTTATAATCTGGAAAATTGATTATGATTTGTATGAAATTAAAGGATTTGCTACGGCCTTTTTCTCAGTCATGTCTATTTCCTAGTCTTTATATATGCAATCCTGATCTGGGTTTGTTGTTTTTTTTTTAGTTGCAATGTTTCAAAGTTTGAAATTGGTCAACAAAAAGGTGTGAGAAAAAAAATTAATGCAGGGCTGTTTGTTGTCTTGTGATCCTCTCTTAAAATTGTGTGATTGTGATACTTCTTTAACATTTTATTTTTCTTCCAATGTTAACTGCAAAATTATTCTATTTAATGGATGTTCTGTTAAATATGATATATGCATCTTTATTTACATCATGTGTTACATATAATATATGCAACTAAAGCTCTTTGTGAGTTTCTGAGTAATCGGAATTCGCTCAATATACATGCTTATTAAGTGCTTCATTGGTTTTTGTGTTTGGTTGTTTGTTTGTTTTTTCTTTTTTTCTTTTTTTTTTTTGGAGCTTTTTAACGGGGGTGGGGGCGGGTGATTTTTTTTTTTTTTTTTTTTTTTTTTTTTTTTTTTAAGTTATGTCTATATAATATTAATATGTAATTTTTTAAATATAATTTTTCCAGCAGTCATCTTGGTGATTGATTGTTTTTTTTTTTTTTATGTATTCAATTTCATTCTTCATATAAATTTATATACTTGAGCCAACTTTATACTTATCACTCATTATCTAATCAAATATCTACTCAAGATTGTTGTTTGTTTTTATTCGTTTTATTGGCATGTTTCTTAACTTTCCACCTAAATGTTTCTCTGTAGTAGTCATGGCACTTGTTGACCTAAGTTCTGCCCCTCCTGCATCCATCTAGTCCCCATCCATGAAATACATCAAGACTTCAAACTTCTAAATCTGTTTTTTTAACTGGTCCCATCATCTGTGGGATGGGTGTCGAGTCTTTAAAAGTCTATGACTGCGAAGTAGGGGCCTAAAGCCTTCAGAATTCTTTCTTTTTCTTCTTGTGGTCACCCGACTCTCTATGCTACTGCCATACATTATAGAATTGTGTGTGTACTTAAACCTGGTGATCTCTCCAACGCTAGATAATTATTGCAAATCACAACGACTTTTCAGCTACTGACTACTACGGCTACTTTTTTGTATTCATGCAAATCCCATTCTACTCAGTCTTCAGGGACGAATCTTCTTTTCAAATGAAGAAGAAGTTTGTATCTACTGGTATCTAAACATCAGCAGTGCCTCTGGAATTTATACTGTATAAAAAAAAACAACAACAAAAAACCAAAGGAAACATGTACATGAATAAATCCCACTGGACCAAATTCATTTCATGTAGCATTTGTCACAAGTACTTTGATTGGTTGGTCTGTCTCTGTAAATTTAACGCACTTTACGATTTTACCGTGTTTTTTTCTTCACACTCCTATTGTGTTCATGGTCCATTTCATCATGAAATTTCAACCCTGGCCATATTACAATATTCCTTAATGTACAACTTAACTATATATATATATATACATATACATGCTGATGGATGAAATTATATATTTTTCATATTCAATCCTGATGTGAGTAGTAAGTGTTATGAATATATAGAATGTAGGTACCATCATGTTCAAATTTTTCTCTCTATTCTTTGAAGGTACCGTTATTTTTTTAAATTTATTCAATTATTAATAATTGTGCCAGTAGTAAACACATCTGTAATAGTTTGGAAAGCAGAAGTTATTACAAGGAGGCATGCATTTTTTCAAAATCCAGACTCCTTTTACTTAATTGAAATACCCCCCCACCCCCCACCACTAAATCCCCTTTCCCTTTTTTTACATTCTTTAGACCACTTGTTTTCACTTTCTTAATATTTCTTATTATTATTAACAAAAGTCAACAGCAACTGGTAGTGAACATTTCTTTTGTTCATTTTTCTCTTTTTTGCAATCTCAAAATAAACAAGATGATCTAAGTAATGACTGAGTTGAAAGTTGTATCTATTATGTTATTCTTTTTGTCTTTTGCCTTTCCATTTTTGGTCATTTATATGCCTTGGGGTATCCCTTGATGGCTGTTCGTTTATAGGGGAGCAGAAGCGGTCGAGATTGTTTTAGTGTGACCACGTTAAGTCACGTGTTTCAGGATCTGCGCAGGACTGAATCAAAACCCCACATGGTGTCTTTACCACACATGATTTAATTATAATATTCCTGATCTTTATGCATGTAATTTGAACAATGTAATTTGTAATCCAAGTACATTGTACATGCAAGTCAAGATTTTTACACTCGTGTAATTTTAATGGCCTTGGCATTGATTGTCCTGTTTGAACTTGCCCACACAGCTTCTTTTGGTCATGTATCCGGCAACGAACCAGACCCCAAACTGCTGACATATTATATATATTGTCCCTCAAAACACGTTCTGGCGTACGCCACATTTGACCCGGAATGGAGTTAGAATCAACATTCGATTACTTGTCTCACATATTGTCTCCTCTGTAAAAATCTAAGGATTGGAGCAAACAAAAAGGGTATATAAAACCGATTTTGATTTAAGTCACAATAAGGTTAAAGAAGATTGTAAAAATCTAAGGATTCGAGCAACAAATAGGGTATATAAAACCGATTTTGATTTAAGTCACAATAAGGTTAAAGAAGATGTCCAAAACTTTAAACGGCTCTCCTGCAAAAGTAACAAA
>JBCHJU010165054.1:0-10116 GCA_039654505.1 Plocamopherus imperialis | reverse complement strand
TACATACATACATACATACATACATACATACATACATACATACATACATACATACATACATACATACACACACACACGTACAGACATACATACAGACATACATATATACACACCTACACACATGCACATTTTTACCCATACATATGCTCAAAAGGGAATTTTGAGATAATTAACACGGTGCAATTAATTCATCCCTTTCGTTCTTGTTTTATTATGATGTTTCACAGGTTGGGGGGAAAAACTATTTACATAACGTTTATTGCCTTTAAATGCCCTTAGTCTTTTCCCGTCGGGTAAAAATTCAATGTATTTCCTAGCTGGGTGGGCAGCATCGTTTAGAATATTTTTTTGTTTTGACTGACATTCTTAAAAAAAATAAAAAATTCCTCATACAAGGTTTCGAGGGATGGTAGTTTCAAACCGATTAATTTTTCTGCGTTCCTAACAACTGAATTAATTTTCTGGTGTCTTTCTTTGCTGTTCTATCAAACCATACTATAATTGATTGTGTTAAGATGTTCTCTATTATGGCTCTATAAAAATTGACGAGTACGTTTTTATTTACTTTAAATGACTTAAGTTTTCTTAAAAAGAATAACCGCTGCCTAGCTTTTCTTTATATTGCGTCGCTATTCAAATCCCAACTTAATGTTTTAGACAATAGAGTACCCACGAATTGGAGGCCACAATAGACGTTATACTCTGAATGAAGCAAGGAGATATAATTGTGTTGGGTATTAGTCGATATCGATATTTGGTACTCATCGATACTGGTTTTCGAAGTCGAAAGTCGGTATCATGGAGTCTCTTGGTCGATTAAATATAAATCAGAAGCGTGCTCACAGTGAGATGCGAGTGGCACTGATAGGTAGTAATGTTCGGCAGACCTAATGACAAGACACCGTGACCCTTGACTTTTCATTTATTAATGCATGGCCTCAAGGAAATGACGTGCTTCTTTTAGCCTTTCATGAAGTCACAATATCGATGTCAAGTATCGATCGATACTGATGGTGTGGTTACTCGATACGTTTCGATACCTACCGATATCGATTAGCGCCCACCACTAACGGGTAGGTGCATTAGGCAGTAAGCTCCTAGTACCGGGCTTGGTGAGAACGCGAAACCTGAAGTTTCAGTGAGTGATGGCGTTTTACGATAATTAATTATTATTGATCTTCTCGTTTCCATTCAGGGATTTTTTTAAATATATTTTATTTGATTCGTATGCGGGCTGTTTTATGGGCGCTTTTTAATGCAAGTATTCAACTCAATACAATTGAAGGACCGCTCAGACTGAGAGGTCTTGCAGGTGCCTTATGCCTCAAGCCGGTAGTACATGCAGTTCCACGACTCATGGCTGACCTTGACTTTTTTTTTTTTTTAACGAGGAAGTATTAAATAAAAGAAGGGTCTATTCGCTAACCCGGACATGCATTTCTCTAAACACATTGGTGTTGACATCCTTACTTACTTGGAATATCAGCGTCATGGCTAGTCATAGTCCCAAATTGCCTTCCTTGTTACAGGGTTGTCTACCATAATCCCTTTGCACACAGTCGTCACTCACTCACTCACTCACTCACTCACTCTCTCTCTCACTCACTCACTCACTCACTCACCCACTCACTCACTCACTCACTCACTCACTCACTCACTCACTCACTCACTCACTCACTCACCCGCTCTCCCTCGCACTCTCTCACTTTTCTGGTCAGGGCTTGACAGCTTTGGCCCTGACTGGTCCTATAACATGTAACCAGATGCGGTAGCCTTCCGGGTTTGGGAAAACACGATATATTGTATTGTATTGGCTTCCTTTTAGCTGGATAGGAAGACCTGGATCTAGATTTATTTTAGATGTATATTAAAAAAAAGGTATCTAATTCAGAATAATTTCTCGTGGTGACGTTTCCAGAATGATAAATATAGTACTGAACCCATTGCGATGTAGATTTTTTCTACAGATCTTGATCTAGGTTAGACCTAAATCAAGTTTAAAAAAATATTTTAAAAAAGCTGGCTTCTCAAAGCCCAAGCCTAAAATGCGAACGGGTAATTCCGACCGGAAATTAAGTGTGCTCTTCCGTTTCATTTTATTAATCGCTATATGAAATCAGTAAATCGAAAACCTCAGGACATACTTTAGATCAAGACAAAGTACAAGTTTTTAAGCGAGAATTTCATGGTTAAAAGTCTAGCCGTTCGGGGGAGAAGTGACACCTCGTTTCGCAAACTATACTCTCAAAAAAAAAAAAGAAAGAAAGAGAAGAAAAGAAAAGGAAGAAAAAACAAACCAAAAACCAAAAACCCCCCAAAAAAAAAAAAAAAAAAAAACCCAACAAAAAAAAAAAAACAAAAAAAAAAAAAAAAAAAAAAAAAAAAAAAACAAACGACATTTACGAATTCACTTCTATAAGATTCCTAAAATAAACTTCCAGTTAAAATAAGTAGGCCTACATGCATTGGCTGGGTCCTTATATTCCTTTCTTCAGCAATTACCAAAATATTTAGAAAATGAAACTCACTCCAGTGTCACATCAAAGAAAAAGAACTGATTTCTGCCAGAACAGTTCAAAATAAGTCAAAAGTCCACTAAAACTACTGAAATAAAGTAATTTTAGGGCACTTTGAGAGTTTCACAATGACTTCTAATCTATTTGCATTTTAAACACATACGCAAAAGCATAAATCTATTGTGTAGCTGTTGTGCAATTCTTTGCTTACAAACATCTAAGCCTAAAAGGTGTTTGCAAGTGTTATAACATGCTGAGTAATGTGCAGACCTATTCCATTGTATGCTGTTGAATGAAACAGTGCACTGAGGTCAAAAAAAAAAAAAAAGGACAAAGAAAAATCCCCTTTGTTCATCCCTGGGTGGAAATAAGTCATTTGAATTTTAAGCAAAAAACGATCATCAGAGCAGCTTTGCAAATGGAGGCAATTAGTGTAAATAACCAGAAGCTTGCCAAAGGGTTAAATCCCATTGCCCCAAATAGGATTCACACTCACAACTTTTCAGTTGCCCCAGAGCACTATCGCTGTGCCACTGCAGCATCGCAAATGGAGGCAATTACAGTGCAACCCGCTTATAAGGACATCGTCGGGATCGGCAATATAATGTCGTTATAACATAATGTCGCTAAATCCGATCAATACATAATATGACCTAATATGAAGGAAAAATAATGAGAGAAAAGCTACAAATCATAGCCACAACCTAAGGTCAATGTAAAAGTATGTCGCACTTAAAAAAACATTTGCCTCGAATTTACGGCACTCGAGAGAAAGTCACCAGGCAATTCAAATAGATTTTCAAGCCCGGGAGGGCTTGGATAGCACAAAAGCGTTGAATTTTATAGGTCGCAAGCTAGGGTTTTCAGTATTTTGAACCAACTTTGTCGATTCTGACCAAGCTGTTATGTCGCTATAAGTGGAATCGTCAAATTCCATGTCGCTTTATTAGTGTTTTCATTACTAATGATATATAATGAAAAAAGGGACTTTGAGATCATGTCTGTTTTACCGAAATGTCGTTATACCCGTTGTCGTTATAACTGGGCCGCAAAGTAGTGTAAATAACCATAACCTTGCCAAAGGGTCAAATCCCATTGTCCCAAAGAGGATTCAAACTCTTAACCTTTCAGTTGCTCCAGAGCAGTATCGCTGGGCCACAGTGACAGTTCACAGATGTAAAAAAAAATTAATTTGTAGACTGGTTATTTTTTCTACTCCTGTCTGGAAGTTGACATGTAGGGGTTTTTTTAATGGGAAAGGTATATGTATAAGAAAACACTTGCAAAACTTGATTTAAATTGAATGGATTTGGTCTTTGTAAAAGGTTTACTCAAAAAAATATCATTGACGAAGAGATGTACATATTCTTACAAACCCTTTTTGCCTGCATACTCAGCTACATCCTGAAAACTTGTGAAGTTGTCCAACACAATTTTCAATAACACCTGAGCACTCTTATTGGCCTCCTTGATAACATTGACAAAAGACCCTTGATATTTCTATTTAAGACAAAAGAACAGGAAAAGGCATGACCATTATAACTTGAAGTAATGACTGTGGATATGTATATACATGTAGTTTGATTGTATGAAATAACTACTCCACGTTTTCTAAAAAAAACTTTATCATATAACATCAGAATTTTCGTACATGTATTCTGTGACAATTCAACAGTAATTTATAACTTTATAAAGACCATGGGTGCCATCAAGAGATCATAGAAAACCTGAAAACTAATGTGAATTATGACAACATTAAATAATATGGATAATTTGTAGAAATAGAAATAGATTTTTTTAAATTCAGATGTACACCAGAGTTATAAAACTAAATATTAAGGGTTATTAAACAAACACAAGTTATAAGAAAAGCACAGATGGTTAACAAAACAACAAAATATAAATTCATAAACAGGGACAAAAATAGAAAGTCGACAAAATATAAAAAGCACCTTCATAAGAACCTGTCCTGCTTCATTCAGTGCCTTGTGTCTCTCTTCCAATAGAGGTATGTTAATATCTGTACTTGAGCGGAAGACCTTTGTCAAGGTGTCTTTGTTTACTGAGGCATAAAAACTTGGTGTGGTGATTGGAATGCCTTCCTTTGTAAAAAAAAAAAAGAAAAAAAAAAGAAAAGAAAAACAAACTAAAAAACGAAGGTTCACAAAAGCAAAATTAGACAGACAAGAATAATTATTGAGGAATCACAATGAACTTAGATAAAGGATTGACTAAAGTCTGACTTGTACTTACAACAACAACACAAAATAAAAACACCCACACACACAAAAAAAACTAAAAGCAGCAAACAAACAAGAACTTAGTTCTTGATTTGACAATATTGTGAAATTGCAGCAATGAAAAGACACGTAAAAAAAAATATATATATATATATATGTATATATTTATTTATTTATATATGTATAAGACCTTTATGACATGCAAGAAAATTCCTAGCTAGACATTTATATTTATAGAAACATCTAGACATCCTGTTATCCCCATGCATCAGCAACAAGACTCACATCAAGGGCTCGATTCATGGCCGCACACAATGCCCAGTAGCCGGTGTGAGTCTTGTCCTTGTAAAGCACACAGAACTTTTTGGACTGGATTTCCTCAGGGGACCAAAATGAAAAGTTGAGAACAGCTGACACAAACACCCTGAAGATTAAATTATACCAGAAAATCTTAGGTAGCTAAAATCTTTTTTCACATCAACAACAACAATTAGCCTAGACATTGAAGTCTCATATTTCATGCTTACAAGCGATTCTTCATTAAATACAGGGCATTTTGTTATTACGTTACAACAAGAAACTTTAATATCTCCGAGACCAAGTCACATAAAAGCATCTGGTCTTTTGTTATCTGTAGAGAAAACATTTGAATTTTTGCTTGAAGACTTAGTAACTGTAAATTAAACAAACAGGTAAATTATAATACTAATAATAACTCTATTCACATTTGTAGTTATGACCAAATTACTGTAACAATGAAATATTGCTCTGCTTGGAGGTCTCTTTCCTCCACCATATTCTCTATTTTATATTCTAATGATAATAAAGGGCGAATTTTAAACATGCATCCATAGAGCTACCTTAACCTTTACAATGCAATCGGATATTTTGTTTGTTTTTAGATAGTCTAGTGTGTTTAACTTATGCATTCAGTAAAGAAAAGTATCCTCAATTTATCACTTTCACTAATGATGTTATAACACAAAACTCACTAGAAGTGAGTTACAAATTACATCAATCACATAAAATTCAAGTAATTTGCATACTTTATGCAGAAGACTAGACTAGAGCCCTCTAATTTGAATAGTTTTTGAGTAATTATTATTCTTTATCATATCATAATAAACAAATACCCTGTATATTTTTTTTTAAATAAGGAGCGATAAGAAGTGGCATCATTACAGAATCAAAGAAAACTGGTTTTCTTAGTCAGAAGCATTGATGAAGAAAGAAAAAAAAGCATAGGGTCCACTGCTTATAATAATATTTTAAAAATCTCTTTCTTGTCACTGAAAAATATTTCTTACCACTCAATGGCTTTTTCATCCATTGATTGAGGATTAAGTTCATGTGTTCGCCACATTTTCACATTAAATGTTTCTTGTAATAATTTGTCATAAAGCTGTAAAAGAGAGAAAAAGAAAAATAAGATAAAATAACTCAGCCATAATTTTTAAAGCATTGTAACAATACATTAAAAATATGAAAGCGTTGCACAAAAAATGAACATAATAATAAGAATTCACGGTGATGAAAAGCTTATATGAAGCAGTAAGTTTTATTTTATGTATATTATACAGTAGTGATCAAAAATAACGCTACATTTTTGTTGTGCTCACTTTGTTTACCTATGTGCATCGAAAAAAATCATGATATATATCAAGTGAAAGGTAATTCAATTCTGCAGACAAAGGTGTCAAATACATTCCTGTACATATTATAAACACCCAGTGATCCCAATTTGGAAAAAGTAGAAATAACTTATGTTCACGATTCACATCATGTTCTGCACACCAAAGCAAATATTAAAAAAAAAAGTTTCACATTTCTGCAAGTTCATGAAAATGGAACTGACTTCCACCTGTTGTCTCATAGCTTTCTGCCAGATTTACATTTTGTTTAAAAAAATTATCTCTAAAACTTCAAGACTACGATACCTCTCCATTACAGGCACCATTAAAAATAATGATTAAAAAAATGAGTTGTGATGAAAGGGCAAGGTTGATTGGACATTAGTTGAAAGCTGGGTTTAGTGTTGAAAGAGTAGCCAGCATTTTCGATCTTGTGTCACGAATATCAGGCTTATCGTCAAGGTGCATGCATGATTTTACTGCATCCGTTAAAGATCTCCAGAGACCACGAAGGCCACGCATTACCAGTGCGGATGACGAAATCGTCCATGCTCATGAGGAGGGTCCCTTAAAAACAACTGTTGCAACTGCAAAGGAGCAAATACAGGGCAGGAGGCACGCGCCACTCTTTTCATCAACCCTGGGATCAACCTTAATATCATACCCCATGACAACACTCCAAAACCCAGTTGTTTTTGCAGTACAGCAATGTAGAAACACATGTATTTGGCCATCACTGTCACCTTACATGAACCACGTGGAACATATGTGGTCTTTGGTGAAGAGAGCACTTAAAACAGCGTCCAATTTCCAGACAAAACGATCAACTCTTTCTGTAAAGTCAGTGGAATAGGGACTGAGATTCCAGGAGAAACTTTCATCAGCTTCACAACGATGATGAGACTACAAATCAGGCATCTGCTGGATGCTGAAGGTGGACACAAAACACTAGGCCAGAGAGCGCCATTTGCCAAGTGGTGATTTTTTGGTTTTTCATTGCACCGTTTGTTGTGTAGAAAAGGAATCTCTCATTTCGATAAAACTATGATTTTCAGAATCGTATGCAATTTCTCTTTCAATTGATATATAACACTAATTGTTTTAAAGAGCATGCTTGACGTGTATAAGAAAACAAAAATGTAACGTTATTTTTTATCACTACTGTATATACATGTGTGTGCGTGTGTGTGCATTTTGTATATGAGTGTGTTTGTGCATGTATGTAGTTGTAAGGTATATTCAAAGAGGAAAAATATGATAAAAATGAATCTACAAAATTAAAAGCAGTACAAAGATGGAGTTTTACAGGATATTTATACGTAATTACCTACTGATTGGACACGGGCTAGGTGGATTTTTCGCCTTCGTGGACGTCTTTTCAGTGGAATAGTTGATTAAAATCATCCCTCTAATTGGACGGGCCAAAACCAAAATTTTGGCTAATTGGACATTTAAGACTTCAGAAAAATGGTTGGACTATCAACATTCAAATTTATTCAAGGGCCATATAGAAACCTGTATGAATCCAGGGTGCTTAGCGTAGGGAAAGGGGGGTCTGGCAAGGGTTTATGGGCGGGTTCTGGTCCAGTTGTGAATACAGAGCTCAAGTGTCAAAAGCTGCCACAGGGCATGATGGCTCTCAAGCATGCAACGCACTGCCTAGGCCTATGCCATGGTGTGGTTCTTGGCCAATCATATCTCATCCCAGTGTTTAAGTGAACAGCCCCCCCTCGACCCATCTGTCTTGTGCATGACATGTATGTTGGACCAAGCCTAAGTAATAATTATTAAAATGCCATCTGATTGGTCATCACACTGAGACAATGATTCTATGGATTTCGTTTTGCCTGGTCATCTGCCAGAGTCGCAATGTTTTGTTTGCAGGACAGGACAATTCGTTATGGGAATGTAACTCCCTCTTTTTAGAAAATGCAACCCCTTCGATGGTGTGATCATTGTCCAATCATGGACTATCGACCCTCTCGCAAAGTCATTTCGGTTTCGTATTACTGGATGTTTCTCCTGATTTGACGTTTTGGCTACTACCGGATGACTGCCCAATTAGGTGGTAACTATTGTACTATATATTATAAGTACACCATTACATAAACTTCTTAATATATAAGTAGGCTACTACAATTTTGCCTCCAATCATTGTAGAATATGATATGCATAAAAAAGCAAAAAAAAAAACAAAAAGACTCACAAATTTAGCAACTTTGGAGACACCCTCCATGTTCACGGAAACATCCTGGCTAGTTTCAGATATAAAGCGACCAGCTTCTCTTGGGCCAAGCACACCTTCCATGACTTTGGATTCAATTCTCAATCACCTTTCAATCTCCTGACTATTATAAAACATACAAATGAGAATTCAATATAGATTCAATAAAGAAATTATTCTTATAGACATTTATAAGTAGAAGAAAAAAATCCTTTTTTTTTTATTTTTAAGTGAATTTATGTTACATTATAATATTATATTATATTGCTGGCTATCTTAAAATCTCCAGTAGATCACAGAAAAGTAGTAAATAAGTAGCGGTACTTTTATTTATGCATAATAATAATATGGAAATTAGGGCACTTTTTTTGTGTTTCTTACCCCAGGCCTTGCCAAAGCCCAGACTACCGTCTTAAACCGACTAAGGTAGTCGGTTTCGAACAAATTCAATACATTCTATAGTCTGTTTTTGCGGACAAAAAAAAAAAATTTCTCAAATCATACTCATAGTATGGTGTTAATTTTTTTAGCACCAAGCCTAGGTACAGTCTTAAAACTTGGAATAGTTTTTCCTCTTATCCAGTAGTTAGGAAAATGGCCCTTCTTCGCTCGTTCAGAAGTTGTGATTTTTAAGCCATGACCATGGGATTCAAAGGGGGCATAAATGGTTCTGCAGTAGAGCGTTGGGCTATGGACCAAGAGGTCACTGTTTCTTACCTCAGTGTGGCAAATGCGCTTTTTCCTTAAAAGCAAGGAAATTTACCCCTGTTGCCTCGCTCGACCCACGTGAAAATTGGTACATCTTCTGATGGGACAGCATTTCTACAATAGACTAGCACCATCAATAGATAGACAACATTCAAAAACTGGAAAACAAAGCAGCAAGGTTAATAACTTCTTCAGATAGAAACAATCACATCATGACTCGTCAAAACGCCTGGTTTGAAATCACTGCATTGGTTACCTGTTCAGATGCGAATCAGGTTCAAGATGGCTTGTCTCTGAATGGCACAGCTCCAGAATATCTGCAATCTCTAGTCACTGCATACAAGCCATCTCTAACCCTTCGCTTTTATATTTGAACAAATGCGGCTTGAGGCAAAATTTTGACGTCATTTTCGTCTGGTGCTTTTTGCTTTAAAGCACCACTGGTCTGGAACTCCCCCATTAAAAACAAGGAAATGCTCTTGTTTTCAAACTTTCTGGTCCTATTTGAAAACTGAACTTTTAGTCCAATATTTTAGTTGATCTAGATCTAGATCTAGATCTAAGTAAAAAAATCAAAAATGTATTTAGATCTAATTGATCTATAACTTATATAGGCCTAGATCTAGATCTAGATCTAGATCTAGACTAGATCTATATCCTTTCAGTCTACGGTCCTACTATTTTGATGTAAAGCGCCAGTGGATTCTAGCGCTATAAAAGCAGTGCGGATAGCTCAGTGGACAGGGCACTCGTCCACCAAGCCAAAGGTCAGGGGTTCAAACCCCAGCTGTGCAGGC
>JBCHJU010164943.1:0-10117 GCA_039654505.1 Plocamopherus imperialis | reverse complement strand
GGGGGGGGTTGTTGTATTTAGTTTTTTTTTTTTTTTTTTTAATTACAGGACACTATCTTGAATTGCAGTCAGTCTAAAAATTTTAATTTCTTATCTCTCTAATTTTAATTACTTATCTCTCTCAAATGCATATACAGCAATTAATATTCCCTAATTCAAATTTGTGTTTAAAAAGAAAAGAAAGAAAGAAATAAAAGAAAAAAAAGGAAGTAAAATGAAAACGTTAATTGTAAAAAAAAGACAAAAACTTGTTCACTGCAACATTATCAATCTCAAGGGGAAAGAACAATAAGTATCATTTTATTCTGAAGACCTGTACATTTCAATTCTTTTTTTTTTCTTTTTTTTTTTATTTCTTTTTTTTGCTTTTTAACACTTTACAACAGTTATTTGTAACCCCCAAAAAGTGATGTCATTAACAAGAATTCTTTTTATATGAGTGATATCATTTAATATGTGGCTTTTTGATCTTACAATATTACCTTATTGTGTATTTGGAATGTAATCTGAAAGAAATTAATCACATTAATCAACAGGTGGTGGTTTTGGTGGGGTTATTAATTCATTGTTGAACTTGCTGTCCCTCTGGTGTTTTGAGAAAATCAGGAAGTGTGGGAGGGGTTTGCATTTTCTTCTTTTTTCTTTTTTATGAAATGATGCTTCTTCAACTATTCAGCATAACTCTTGCTGCTTGTTTGCAATGTTTGCATGCATAAAATGTGATCAAGACTTTTCTGAGGATTGTACTAATTTTAATAGCATTATCCAGTTTTATGCACTTGCCGCCATCATTGTACCCAGCTTGAATTTAATTTTACAATTGGACACAGATGCATAAAGAGGAGGAATCTGCTTTACCTGATTTGGTGGCGCAAATTGAGGCTGCTAGAGAAAATATGAGAAATTGCGATAGGTGGTTAATGAAAAGGGTAAAAATAGTTATATAATTATTTTTTCAAAGAAAGCTATTGTTCAGTTTTTTTTCCTTTTAACTTGTTCTTTGGTCTTTTCCATTGACGTGTTTCATTTTGTCTGTTTTAAAAAGTTTTTAAATTGATTTTGAAAAACATCTCATGGAAATTGAAATGATAGAGACAAATAGTTTTCTGATTTATGTAACCATTATTATTATGTGTATCAATATGTAGGAATAGCTCATGCAAAAAGTTCCAATCTGTTTGATTTACGTACAAAAATTTTGTAGCACATAGAATTCTATCTTGATGTAGATTTTCCGTTTTCTCTCCTAACTTTCGTCCTTATATATATGCATGTATTAGTGCTTATCTTTTCCTTTACCCTTGCTGTCTTGGATTTATTTCGCTTTTGGGGGTTGTTGTTTTTTTGTTTGTCTGTGTGTGTGTGTTTGTGTGTGTGTGTGTGTTTGTGTGTGTGTTTGGGAAGGGGGAGGGGGTTGTTTTGGGGTTGGGAAGGGTGTTTTGTTTTGTTTGATTTGAGAAATCAAATCTTTCTGAAAGAGTGAGGTTTTCTCATTTGACCTGAGTTATCAAACAATTTGTCACCCAAAGATAATTTCAGAGATTACTTTGCATTCATTTTGCATAATCTTTTGTATGAAGCACAACTTTTGAATTGAAGCAAAATCTAATTTCTTATAAACCATATTAAATACTATCATCATGCTCATTAAGATA
The DNA here is from genome assembly GCA_039654505.1 of Plocamopherus imperialis. Lineage (NCBI taxonomy): Eukaryota > Metazoa > Mollusca > Gastropoda > Nudibranchia > Polyceridae > Plocamopherus > Plocamopherus imperialis. Next base: position 8,462 of record JBCHJU010164943.1, on the reverse strand, counting down.
ATAATAATGATAATAATAAAAGTAATAAATCAATAATGATAATAATAATTGTAACGAGCATGCCCTATTATGACTTCCACCACACTGTAACATAGCAGGGACTAACTTCAATCATGCATGTATTAATACTAAATCCAGTGAATCCAGTTAGATAGATTTAGATCCATGGCCGGAGTAAGCATCTTGAATAGAAAAAAAGTCAACAAAGAGTCCAACCAATTGGAATATAATGAAAAGAAACACAAAACAAAGAAGTGAGACATTCTGTATGGAAAATATGATACATATTATTATATTAAAGTGGGGACCCTAGACAATAAAAATAATAATAATACAAAACCAAAAACTAACAAAAATTAATTAAATGAAATTAATGAAACGAAAAATGAAATGAGGAGAAAGGCATGAAGACAAATTGAAAAATTAAGTTAACTCTAAACAAAATTATATAAAAAATATATATATAATATTATATACTGTATGTATTCTGTCCGAAAGTGAACCGAACCCGGGCCATAAAACAAACAACCATATTTTAAAAATGAATAAATATTCATTTTTTTTTAATTGGTGCCTTTTGGAATCGAAACCCTGCTGCCTGCTTTAGCTAAGCTACCTGTAAATTTTTCTGGTAAGCTTACCATTCAGCCACGGAAATCACTGACGTGCTGAGCAGATTGAGTGACGTGTATACATTGGAAGTTCGTTATAGCTGGTCGAACAATGCGAAAAGCGGTTCTTATGATTCTTACTCTAGATTTAAGATCTTAAGAATACAGTAAACTTCTAAAATCATAGGGCTGAACTATGAATTAGTTCCAAAATAGATCTAGATCTAGACCTAGTAGAAAGAGCTATACATTGTGGAATCCAGCCGTTAATAATTATTACTGTGAGCGCTCGATTCAGGTATGGAGTCTTTGTCATTTCTTAGACAATCAACACTCTATTCAGGAATTGAGTCCAAATTCTCTGGAGTCGCACATCCAGAGAGCTCTTTGAAATGAAAGAAACATATAAGTCCTCATACACTGTCTAAAAACGTCAAAGTGGAAGCACCATGACAGCCAAGTTCATTTTATAAGGAACAATAAAGTTTCGTTTAATTCAATCACACATCAGATTTTAACAAAATTAACCACTGACTTTTGTTTTAAGCTAAATAACATGTGTGTGAAATTTGATGATTCTAGTTTTTAGCATGCATGAAGCCTTTTGCGTGTAGTCAAAGGCGGTGGACTTCCAATTTTATATACATAGATAATGATAATGATAATACGAATGATAATATCATGAAGAAGAAGAAAGCAGTATCAATAAGAAATACATTATTTTGTATGGCATTTCTCCTTTTTAACTCAAAATGTTTTACGATGACAATTTATGAAAGGGAAACAAAATTAAAAAATAATTTAAGACAGAAGAAAGGATTTCCAGATAGAATTAATTGCAGGTATTTATCATATGTAAAACAGACTTTATTGATCCTTATGTATGTTAGAAAAAATAAATAGAGAAATGCTTAATAAAGTTGCATGTGCTGCTTACTGACTTGCCCAAACACTTTCTGTATGTAAATTTGATATAAATGCAATTGAAAATAAAATACCTAGTGGACGTACATATACTAACTTGATACATGACTGAGAAAGCGTCAACAGTAACTGGTATTTCCAGATAACTTAGTTGGAATAATTAATATGGACTGGTAGTTTAATATACATTTATTACCTTCACATGACTATTGCATGTTTTTGGTCATTTATTTGTTTCATGTTACTGTCCTCTGGGGTCTTAAATATGGATGGAAAATTTAAGTAATGCTTATCATTATTACACAGTAGTTTAATTATTATGGATTGAAAGGAATCCAACAATGAAAGAGAACTGAAATATAATATTTATCACCCACATTATCTTGAGAAAAACTGATTCAGCTTTTACCTAGTGTAAACTGACACAGCTTTTACCTAGTGTAACCTAGAAGCCAATGTTTAAATCAATTTGTTTTCTCTGGTTATTTTTATTTTTGTTGCGCTTTTATATTTTCTTTGTTTCAAGGTTTATCACATTATTTATAAATGCATATTATAAGTATTAGTACTAGTCTATGAGCTATGAGAAGAAACAAATATTTTGCTTGTTTTGTCATATATTTCTGGGAAATTGTTAATTTTCCCAGATATGTTTTGCTTTGAAAAAAAAGGAAACATTTGATTTGTGATTTACATTTTGTGTTTAAGGACACACTTCTTTGGAGCTTTTGTTGTGTGATTTACAGCTGGATTTTCATTTCACTTTTTGTTTCACCATGTTTGTTGGTTCTAGGCCCACCGAGTCTCTTTGGCTGTGAAGAAAAGTCCAAGATTTGGGATGGTATATTTTTTATATTATTTTTTTTTCTTTCAACTGTCATTCTTGGGAGAAGATTTGGGTGAAATGTCATTTTTAATCTTTCCATTGTCTGAAAAAAAAAAATCCTATTGAATTTTTTTTTTTTTAGTTACAAATGCTGGCATGATCAAAATTAAGAACTAAACAAACTTTTTAATACAGTAGTTACCACCCAATTGAACGGTTGTCCAGAAGCAGTGAAAATGTCGTATTAAGAGAAACGTCTAGTTAGGCGAAACGTCCATTTAGCCAAAATGACCGGGCGAGAGGGTCCATGGTTAGACAATGATCACAATATCAAAGTGGCTGCATTTCATAAAAAGAGGGAGTCACATTCCCATATGACAGAGACTCTGGCAGGCGACCAAGCAAAACGAAATAGATACCCATTTTCTCAGTATGCTGACCAATCAGAGGGATGCCCCTAGTACTACGTAGGCTTGGTCCGACATGCAACATGTCAGGTGCGAGATCGATGGGTCAAGGGAGTGGTCACTCAAATGCTAGGATTAGGTATGATTGGCCAACAACCATGTCATGACATAGGCCTAGGCAGTCCATTGCATGCTTGAGAGCCGCCATGCCCTGTAGCAGTTTTTGACACCTGGACCAGTACCCACCAATAAACCTTTGCCAGACCCCCCTTTCCCTACACTAAGCACCCTGGAACACAATAGCCCATTCATACGCAAAGTTGGATTCTTTATGAACCTTGAATACATCTGAAAGTTGATGGTTAAACCATATTTTCCGAACCTAAACATCCAATTAACCGAAATTTGGGTTTTGGACCGTCCAATTAGAGGGGTGATTTTGATAATTAAAAAAAAACGTTTCACTTAAAAAACATCCACGAAGGCTAAATGTCCATCTACTAAGAGTTCAATTAGATGGTAACTGCTGTATCATTTGATACAATTCATTAAGTTTTGTATCATTATTGGGTTTTTTTTCCTTTGTTTTTTTCATTATGTTTTGTAGTTTTTGTAACCACCTTTATTCATGATGCTTTTAACTTATTTATTGTAAAAACATATTTTTTCTTGAAATTCACTATTAAAATTTGATTTATTTTTTATTATAATATATACATGTAGATACCTCAGCCCCTCTCTAAACCTTCTTTTATGATCTCTTTCATGCTTTTTTTTCCTTTTTGCTTCATATAGGTCTTGGCTGTTATGCCACTCCTTCATTTGTTTCGTATCTTATTTAAAGATTATTTGTTTATATACTAGAATAGTGGAAGTCACGTAGATTTCTCAATGACTGCCAGTTTCCTTTTTTGTTTTGTTGTTGTTTTGTTTTGTTTTGTTTTTTTGGGGGGGGAGTTTTGTTTGTTTTTTGTTTTGGGGTTTTTTAAGGGATAGATGTTCCTTCTAGTGACAGTTTACCTGTCAAGTTTTACCTACTGTCTCACCCTATAGAAACTGGATCTTCATCCTAGTGCTCAGGATAATGAATTCAAAGGTGCATGGTAATAAATAAATGTAGATGATGGGGGAATATGAAGTGAAGTTTAGATCATACAGCTATTTCAAAGTTGTTGTTTTTTCAACAAATAGAACCTATCTGCATAAAGCTATAAACACAACAAAATGAAAGAACTAAATTTAATTGTCTACCTAAAGATCACTGAATTAAGTGAATCAATAAGGGGAGTGGATGTGGGAAAGAATGGTATACTGAGTTGAATCTTGAAAAGTCAAAAACTGCCTTTGTTATTAAGATAAAGTATGGCCATCATGACATGTCACTTGGGCACATGTGTTTTCTTTAACTATCATATTCAAAGAATATACATATAACACACTCAATTTCATTGTAGAGTGACCATACTAATCCTCTGTTTTAATTTTTCTATTTGTATCCAAACTGAACAGGTATTGTTTCTGATTAATTTGTTTGTAACTTGTTATTTTCTTGATAAAGAGTTCAATTTCTTACTGGTATTACTTTGTCCTAAGTATTGGTGTGATAATAACAAGGATTTGACTTGTTTTAATTTTGTTGAACTGTAATCATTGAATAGGGTCATAGTGAGAACCTCAACATTCAGAAATGTCTTTTGAATTGATTACCAGAATTTCTGAAGTTTTAGGGTTTGTTGTTTTTGTTTTGTTTTTTGTCTTTTGTTGTTGTTTTTTTCTTGTTTTTTAATTTATGTCTCTACATTTATCAGCAATTTTCCAAACATCAGTTTTGCGAAGTAATACATCTTAAAGTTACACTGCAATTGGTTTAGCAACAAACCATCATGTGTTGCTCTGTTTTGCTTGTTGTTTTCGGCATTGAGTTCGTTATTGTAATCAGGTCGTTATGGGGGAGGGCTGGGAGGGGGAAGGGAATGGGGAGAGTCTTAGATTTCAAACAGTTTTGGGATATATCATGCAAACTTCGATAAAAGGCATAAAAGAGGGGAAAGTATACATTTCCTCATCCTGGCCAGCTAGTCATTGGTATTTCTTTGTTTTGAACCCTGATCAGAAAATAAAATTCACATTCTATGGAGCATGTTGGTCTTTTTTGTAGATGCTCAGCCCATCAACCTAGGGTGTCAGGTTTGCATTCTCCCTGAATGTCTCCTTTCACATATATTACCCCAGACAGCATCCTCAAAAGAATCCTTGGAATAAAAATGAATTGTGAAAGGATGCCATTGTTAGCCCTGGGTATGGAGCCCTTGGCATCTCTTAACAAACATAAAATATAAAATATCAGTTTGAAACAAGTGCCAAAGTATTGGCTCTGGGATGTTTTGTCATGGTCAAATAATACATGTTGAGGCTGTTCTTTCTGAACAGGAGAGGCCATTAGGGGTACCCCATCTACAGCATATGAAGAATAATTTATAAGATACATGCTATTGAAGCACTGTTTCTTTTATATCAGTCACATTGATTAGCTTCAATAAATAAAGTCTAGATTTACTTAAGTACTTTAAGAATGGAGATGTTTTAATGGATGAATTGCACAGATTCACATACAGTATATATTTTTTAAAAATTAAATAAAAAAAAATATATATGTATATATATATATATAAGATTAAACATACTTCCTGTTGTGGAAAATAAAACGTAGCTTTTTAATGTCAAATTAGGGCCAATTTGCATATTGCTTTTCTGATGGTTTTGTATTTTTAATAACTAAACACATCTTTCTCTTAGATGAGGCCACAGTCTGCTTCAATGTCCGCCTCAAAGGAACAACAGACCAAGGGCATGGTTGGTCTTAACAGTGAAGAGATCAAGATTGTTCGCCGTGTGAAAGAGGAAGAATCCAGGAAAGGAGGGTGGATTCGAATCTTCCCCACAGCTGATAGTTGGGATAATCATGGGTGGGTGTTTCATACCAGTTCTTTTTATATACGTGTACAGACTTACTTTTTATTATTTGAATTTCTTGTTTAAATTTAAACCTCAAATTCAGTAGATGAAAGACGAATAAGAAATTTATAATTTGGTGTCGACCTTGTGAGAATGATGATATCATTAATTTTAGATTTGACAAACATGTGCTTTTTATATCACATTTATTGACCTTCTTCATCATATGGATTTTTCTTAGTGGAATTGTTCAATATTTCCACAGATCTTTTCTGCAATTTCATACCTCCCATAATTTGATGCTTCACCAAAGACTTTACCCTGATAGGTGAGTGTTACACTTTACATATAAATAGTGAAAGGAAAAACTTAACTGTTCACCAATATTCTAAGATTAATAAATTGTGCTTAGCTCTCCCTTGTTATGTATATTTGGTGTATTTTGAATTGTATATATATTCAGAAAAACTGCTGTCTTCAAAGCCATGTGTCTTTATAAACTACAATGCATTCTGTTCCTCTAGTTTGTTTTGTCGTGTTGGATCTCTGTACAATGGCTCCTCAAATAATGACCATCTTCACATCATAACCCAAAATGAAATGATGGATAGATTTTACTATATAAAACCTCTCCAAATAACAGCTACATCCATATAAATGCTTAGAACTGTCTATAATGGTTTCATTATAAACCCATGCCCTTTCCACAACGACCGTCATTAACGGATCCAAATAAACATTAGCCACTCACTGGTGGATAACACACCAAAGCCTTATTGCTGTAGCCTGGTCCAAAAGAACCTGGGGTATGTTAGGCGTAGCATAGGCCTATCACACTGAGGTCACTCACTTAGTTAACCGCACTTACTGTACTATTGGTTTGGTTTGTCCATTTGATTACCTCCCACATATAAACCTTGGAAAGTCACCTGTTCTCTGATTAACTATTTTTCATGGGAAGAAAATTGGCATTGCTTGTTTTTTTAATGGAAGGGAACTCAGGCTTCTCACTGGAAACACCAAAGGGGCAAGTACTCAGAGAAAGTGAATTGCTATTACTGTATATGTCGTGTGCTTCTGTCCACCGACATATTGGAAATGATCTTGAAATGAAGAAATCCTTGTTATCCAAAGGGATTAAACCTTGAAGTTAGAATTAAAAACATCCATTACATTTAATGAATGACAGAAAATAACAGGCGCCTCATCCCTTCTTCGCTGACATTTGTCTCCATGGAGGTAACTTATATAATATTTTATGGTCTCATTGGTTAATGAGATTATGTGGTCTAATAATGGCAAGAAATCATAGCTCACACCTGTAAAGTGTTCTGTGACCTTTCACAGAAATAGAGTGGCTTCCAAACTCCTTATATATGTTGCCGATGAAGTGTTTTGTGTGTAGTGGGTACATCCAAAGAATAGGCCTGGCTTTTCCATCTGTCATTTTAGGGTAGCAAAGTGGAATTTTAATTCTACTGTTTAAATTAATACAGTGATGTAAGGTTTGTGTCCCTTCAAAACCTATCTTGCTCATATACATGTTCTTGTAAAACCTTCTTTATCTGTACCAACACCTACATCTAGATTCTTTATCAAGATCTAGAGGGAACACTGCCATGGTTAAAGTAGATCTATCATCTCTAGATCTAGATGTATAAATCAGACTCATGTAGATGGCACTGGAACACTCCTTAAATAATACTACATCTAAGATATAACTGTGTGAGTTTGTATGATATCCATGTCTATCCCAGAAGTTAATTTGTCTATTTGTATCAGGCTTGCAACCATCCCTATTTTGTAGGGACAGTCCCTATTTTGTGTTTTGATAAAAGAAAAAATATGATGTCCGAAATTTGCGTTCGCACACTTAGAGATCCAGTTGAAATTCGACTCTTAAACGTCTGCCGTCCACTGATACTGAAAGACGAGTAGCAGGTTTTATTATAATCGTAGGCCACATCCTGTCACAGAGTATCCGATTTGAAACTTCGTCTCCTGATCTCCCGACCAATATTGAAATCTCCTGATAAAAGTAGAGAAAAGCTCTAGTCTAGATAGGAAATAAGAATTTCAAAGAAAAAAAGTTTTTTGCTAGGTCTATAGCAGTTCTATCGTGTACAATCGAGCACCCTAATCTAGTCTATTATGTGAGTGATATCCTTGCCTCAACTTCAGGGGGGAGGGCAAGGCCCCCAAGGACCGTGCTTCATTACCAGTCTTCACCCCCTGCATGTCCCTACTTCAATATTGAATTGGTTGTCATGTCTGTTATATGCTTCAATTTGCCTATGTACCATTCTAAAAAGAGACTGCCTCCCAATAAAGGCCACCTCCACACAAAAATAATTTTTCTTTTTTCAAATTTTGTGTATTTTTTAAATTTGATTTTACTTATTTATAGATATATATATATTTTTTTTTTTTTTTGGAGAATCTGCTGTCTTGTAAGTAAATGTATGAGTGTGCTTGTTTAGGAGACTTCATAAGCTACAAATGTACATCTATTGTTTTATTGCCATTTCCAGACACAAAGTTTTAACAACAAGCAAAACACCAGGCAGCAGTGTCATCACACCGTCCAGATCAAAGTAAGCTTTTTGCTCTGTCTCTCTCACCTCACTCTCCCTTTGCATCCCTCTCTCCCTCTCTCCCTCCTCCCTCTCTCTCTCTCCTCTTCGTCTCTCCATGTTCATCTCTCTCTTCCTCTCTCTCCGCCGCTCCTTCTCTCTCTCT
>JBCHJU010164832.1:0-10117 GCA_039654505.1 Plocamopherus imperialis | reverse complement strand
GCAAAGATGGTACCATGTTGATATAATGGCCAGAAAGCAAAGATGATAGGCTACCATGTTGATATAAGGGCCAGAAAGCAAAGATGGTACCATGTTGATGTAATGGCAAGACAGTAAAGATGGTACCATATTGATGTGATGGCCAGAAAGCAAAGATGGTACCATGTTGATGTAAAGGCCAGAAACCAAAGACAGTACCATGTTGATGTAAAGGCCAGAGACCAAAGACAGTACCATGTTGATGTAAAGGCCAGAAACCAAAGACAGTACCATGTTGATGTAAAGGCCAGAAACAAAGATGGTACCATGTTGATGTAATGGCCAGAAAGCAAAGATGGTACCATGTTGATAGTTTTTGTGTCTGTGGAGACACAGATGGTCAACAGGTAAACCCAGTGGTCCTGGACGAAGGAAATGAGAGGAGCTGTGGAGACTTTTGCAAACGTGTGGGAAATGGGAACCACACAGGAAGACTAGAGTTGAATAAAAAAAATCTTTCTCACATTGTTTATCGCACGTACTCTTAAAAGGAGGTTATTGATTGGTTCATGAGATATGTCCGGAAGGAATGTGCGTATAGGTCTACATAACATGTTTCAAAAAATCTCAACATAAATAAGAAAAAGAGGAATGTCGATTCAAAGCCCTAGCGATTCTTGGGAAATAAACCTAGCCATATTATTATATATATGTGACTCCTTCTGATATCATGCTTGCGTAACTCTTTGCAATGGAGAAAATAAGTAACTCTTTACAATAGAGCACATATGCATCACTTTACAATGAAATGTGTATGTAACTCTTTACAATGAAGTACATACATAATTATTAACAATGGAGAAAATAGAACTCTTTACAATGGAGTACATAACAATATGTAATTCTTTACAATAGAGTATATAGGCAACTCTTTACAAAGGAGTACATATGTAACATTTTACAATAAAGTACATAATATAAATAAATATAAAATGGAGTAAATGTATAATATAAATATGTAATGGAGTGCATGTATGTATTCGTAAAATTTGCAGTGGAGTGTATATATATATACAATATTATATAAACTTACTTCACAACACCCAGAGCTGATAAGAGAAAATAGATCTATGTTGTAAAATTAACAGGATTATCACAACGCCAGGCTAACAACAGGCAAGCAGATGGGGTGGCAAAGACTAGCATAGGTAGGAAGAAGGATTGTGAGTCTATCACAACGGAATCAGAGTAAAAATTTGAGGCATGATTAAATAAAATAAAATAAAAATAGAAAACAGTGTGGAGATGGCTATGTAACAAAAAGGCAAAATGAAATAGATCTGACAAAATAAAACTAGACGATTTCAATGGGCCTAATAGAGAATGAATACAAACACAGAGGGAAGAATTTTTTTACACGAAAATAAGAAAGAAAAATTTTCGATCCACTGAGGAGACTTGAACCCGGAACAGTGGCACCGAATCGCCTCGCATAGTGACCTATATAATAAGTGTTCGTGATCATTCTCTTTGGGGCCTTTTAAAAATTGCCTGGATCTATTGTGTCAGATCTATTTCATTGTGCTTTAATCAAGCCCCCTTCCCTAATACTCTTAATAAAAAAAAAAGGTTGCAAATTGAGGCTGTGGGTGGTACGGTAGTAGAGATGACAAGGTATGTGATGAAAAAAAGAAAGAAAAGATGATGATAGAGGTGAAAATAGAGGTAGGTAATAATAGCAGATATTATGAGAAAGATGATTACAGAGATAAAAAAAAAGAAATGATAACGAAATTGACTAAGATGAAACTAAGGGTTGTAATAAGGATGACAGTGTAGGTGATGATAAAGATTTAAAATAGATGATGAGAAAGACGTTAAAACAGGTTGACATGAAAAGATGAAGAAAGTGCGATAGTAGTGACAACAAACAAAAGTTATATCAAACAAAATGTGAGGCCACTCTGAAGTATGAATAGTTCAAATGCAAAGTGAGACATATAATAATATATGTGCCAAAATAGCATCAACAGAAATCTGGCTAAGAAATTCCACCTTGCACCCACCCGATAATTCATGTCCTTCATGTGAAAAAGAATCTCCTTGAATATCACTATGCAAAAAATCACTGTGGTCAAATGTGTCAACAGGATAACTTGAAATTCAATGTTAGAGCAAAATGAGGCACATCCACTGTCTTTGACTTTCACAAAGTAGGGAACATCCATTTCCGAATCAGTCCATACCAGTCTCACTTTGATTTAAAAAAAAAAAAAAAAGTACGGTCCCTATGAGGCTTTGTGACAAAGCAGTAGTGTATGGACCAAGTAATCTAGGTTCGAATCCACTGAGTGACACATGTGTTTCTGGCTGAGGCAAGAAGATGTACCCATGTTGCTTCACCAGAACAAGGTGAAAATGGATATAGCTTCAGCCAGGAAAGTGTTCTGCAATAGACTTGCATCCTATTCATACGATACAGTACGGTAATAGATTAAATCTGCCACTGTCCACTGAATGCTAAGGAAACTAGGATAAGCGCCAGGCCTAGGTGCCTACAAGTTTGAAAGTATTGCAATATTTTGCAAGAACAAAAAAACTCCAAAAAAAACAACAACAAAGATACAAAACAAAAAAGGCAGGCCTAATTTGACCTTGGAAGTTGCTGTCCTTGCATGTCATGAGTCAATGTCCATAGCCTCATCATAAATAATGCAGTTAGCAAAACAAAAGAGCATTTTTCACAACAGCCTTTACATCAAATTAATTTTTTTCCCCAACTGACTGTTGCAAAAAGGAGATGGATTGTGTCTTGACAGTAAATAATCTGATCTCATGCAGAGTAACCCAGCAATGATTAAATGGGATGCGGCTTCCATATCCTTTAAAATAGTGCATGTCTCACTTTACAAATAACCTCTTCATACATCTAAACAGATATCGACTTTAAAGAGTTTTGAATATTTATAAGGATTTTGTATTTTTTATACATGGACTGACCACATAATGACGAAAAGTATGAGAGTATAACCAAATCAATCCTCTACTTTAAAAGAAAAAAGAAACATTTTAAAAATTAAGCAAAAATGTTTAAAATATCAACCAAAACAACTCACCAAAGCAGATTTCAAATGCTGTCTATATGTAAATATGCTACAAATCATAAAGAATTAAAAAGAGTGCCCTGAAATATTACAATAAATTTTCACTAGAAAATAGTTTAGGGAGTAAAAAGAACCAATGTACATATGATGAAATACATGTATACTGATATGACTTCAAAAGTAAAAATACAAAGACTGGCCAAAGCCTAGGAAGCTATAACATAAAAATAAATTACAGTACTGTCTGTCACAACCATCATGTCATGGAATGCGACCAGCGGTTTATTGCGTCAACATGTACAGGGACAAGAAGACAAACTATAAACAAAACAGGCAATAAACAAAACCAATTAACACCCCCCCCTCCCTCCCCCTACCACCAAACAAAAGTATAACAGATTCCCTTCTTGCAATGGAGCACATCCTTCAGCTTAAGAATAGTTTCTGGTTTCCTCATTATTACCACATCAGCTCAGTTGACATTAAACATTTAACAAATTCTGCCACAAAACATTTCTTTCTATATCTACATTATTATGGAATACTCTACTCAAAACAAGTTTAGGAACAACAACATGTAACATGTAAGAAGCAAATATCCTTTTAGCATTACTAAAATATAACATCAATGACTGTTCACAAAATGCCAAGGATAAATGGTATAAAAGTTTTTAAAAACCAATTTTAGAATATAGAGGATGTGATCCACATTGTAAAGACCAATTAGAAGAGTTACAGAAAATACAGGAAAATGAAGACAGATTTGTAACCAACAACTATAACTATACAACGGGTAACACAAAAAAAGCAATGAAAAAGTACAGTGATACCCCTCACAAAGAACAAAGAGCTAGAAATAAAGTAACCATTCCTTTCAAAGAAATTGATGGGCTTGCATGAGATGATGCGAAAGGCCCGGAACAGGCACAAGTAAAGGCAAATTGTCAGCAACAACGTTTGCAGCAACCATCAGAACCAGTCATGCTGACGTGTGAGAAGTTGGTGACTCTTTTCAAACAAAAGTGTGGTGAGAAAATATGAGTAATAAGAAACTTTTCACTCATTGAAAACGGGCTGCAGTCCTACAGTAGGCCTCACTAAACCGCTGAGACACACTTTTTTTTTTACTTATTTTCAATCAGCCGTAACTTTTCTTTCAGTGATGATAAAGAAAAAAAAAAAATTTTTGCATGTTATAGAGAAATAATTCTGCTTTCTAATGGTCTAATTATTTTTCATATCCATTGTATATGAAATCTTTATGTTGAAGATGTAAAAGAGATTTTGGGCTTTTCTTTTCCACAGACAATAACACAAAAGAAAATGGTTTGAGATATATATATATATAAAATAGATAAATCATAGAAAGTAAGGATGATTTACACAACAATTTGTAGTTCTAAAATTATAAATATTCCCTTTTAAGGTTGTAGTGGTAATTTACAAAGGGGGTGTGGCAATGACTCCATGGTGAGTACAGGACCAGGTGTGAATACAGACCTAAGCTGTCAATAGCTGCTAAAAGGGCATGTAGGCTGTCAAGCATGCTTGGCCCTTCATAGATGTATGTCAATACATTGTCATTGTTGGCCAACCATATCTAATCACAGTGTCTAAGTGGCCACACCCTTGTCCATCTGTCATGCTTGACAAGTCCTATGCTGGACCAAGACTATGTAACACTATTATAGCAATCCCTCTAATTGGTCAGCAGATTGTGACACTGACCATCTTCTTCATTTTCCTCGGTCGTCTACCAGAGCCCCAGTGCATTGTTTGCTGGACAGTGTAACTCAATACAGAATAGAAACCCTCTTTTTTTTAGGAAATACAACACCCCTTTTGATGGTGTGATAGCCTCACACCAATTGCTCTTGTAATCATCAATAGAAGTATTAGAATCTATATCTAGTTCAATTCTCTGATCAAGATCGGAAAGAAAAATTACCAATGTCACTTTCAAATTTGAAATCACAGTTTTCATCCGATGTAGATCTAGGACTGTATGTGACTGACGACGTTGCAGATAACACACTGGCACTTGCATTATCATTATCAAAATTGGAACTGATAGAAATATCACAATCATCACTGTCACTGTCAAATGGCTGAATGCCATCCCACGTTCTAAACCATGCAGTGGAATAACTGAGCGATCCTCTAATACAAAATCCTGAATGTCTTCATCATCTGAGAATGGGTGAATAACTTATAAGATCCTCAAAAATTTCTTGCATAAGAAACTCAACAGCTTCATTCACATTGAAACGCTGCCTTTTGCTTGATGAGGCTACGTTGAACGATGCTTTGCTAGGCCTTCTTTCATGTGGCAATCCAAAATAGCCTTAGAACCATGAAACAAGGACACCTAGCTTCTGTAAGGGTGGCAAGTAATAAGATAATCGTAAAACGATCCAATGATGATTATGTTACTTGCATGCTGGATTCTGCATGTAAAGCAATACTGATCACATGTGGCCCATCTCCAGCGGACACCTGTACTGCTGGACAAAAATGGCTAGCACATCTTCAAGGAGTTAAAGTCGACATCAAATAATGTGTCACAGCTGAGGTTTCAAATCTGGGAGGTCATTGCAGCCCTGAGACTGAGTGTCTACGACCCAGCCAACACAATGTAGATGCCTTGACATTATAGGCTTAAAAGCTGGCCTTACCCAAGGACCTTACCTTCACTCGTAAAGTCTTCTGAACAGCATCTCTGCCCCATGTTGAATAGGCCACTACCCGGATGGAAAATTCTCCAATCTCTAAGGGAACTATGGGGAAATAGGCAGAGCTAGCATCATGGGGGCCAATTTCCAGTTTGATGATCTCTGTACTTCTGCCTGATTCCCCGGCGTAGCAAATGCCCTCTTCACTTTGAAGGACTAGTCTCACCTGGATCAAGACACAGCAAAAAATTGGGTCACTTTACAACAGTTTCAATTATTTCTTTTACTGAGCAAGATTTAATACAAACTAAATAACACAGCATTCAAGTTAACCAATGAAAATCACATTATACGAAAAAATATAAAAAAGAGCTTATCCCTTGCTTTTTTGGATCTAGAAAAAAGCAGGCAAAAATGCAAAAGATGTGGGCTGTTGAAAAAGAGTAAGGTTCTTAATATCATCATGGAAAGTATTTCCACAAAATCATGCTCTTTATGCATTATATGGCCTATAGACTGTAAAATGACTTAGAGTCAATGGCAGCAAAATCAAGCTTTTACGACATTTAAAGACTGTCTTGAGAAGGTTGCATTAATTACTCATTGTTTCCATTAAAAACTGAGTTATTGTGATTTCAGTAATATACAATCTATTCAACTATAAAGTCAGGCTAATTTTACAATGCACATGCAGAATCTAAGATATTATGAGTCATTTTAAGTTGTATCCTTTCTTAGCACAATTTCATTTCACCTCGTCATACTTATACTCAATATAAATGGCTATCTTCATCAAGTGTAGATGGCCATTTATATTCATATTTCCTTAATACATTCAGACTGTGGAATAAACTCCCTACCAATGTAAAGTGCAGTAAAGTTACGGAAGTTTTCAAACAGAAACTGACTTAAATGTACAACACTAATATAAAAAAAACTAGAATAATAAAGTACTTATGGCGTGTTGATAAGAATACTCAGCTATCTGAGTCTAACTTATGGCATGTTGATAAGAATACTCAGCTATCTGAATTTGTCAGCTATTATGAAGATTAAGACTAAGTCAGTGCTGAGAGTGATGAATGTTGCTTCAAGAATTTATGGGTCTGGTGTATTGGAACAATGCAGAGAACGGACTGTCTTTAGATCCCTCTGTTACCTAACAACAATAAAGTATCATAACAGTTTAAGCACCCATGTTCACTATTTTGGCTACCTGCTGTGAACAGCTATTCTCTTCAAGTTGGTGGCCTTTTCCTTCAGAGATGACAATCTTGTAGAAATTTTATATCTACCCCTGGGCTTGAATTTTTAGGGGAGTTTGGGTGCCCAGCCACGTTCCCTTCCTCTCTGATCTTTGCCTCTTCTACTTGAATTGAGAGTAATGAACTTGTAATAAGTAATAAGTCTGAGAAACAACATGTTGTTGGAGTGCACGATACTGAAATGACTGTTTTGATAGGATCGAATTTTGCTAGAGTGATGGCCGATATGTCATACTCTTTTCGATTTTAATAACCGAGGCACATGGCCTTCATAATTTATCGTCCATCTCCGATGGGACTAGGCACTCATTCATCCTGCCTACCACAGGACAAGGAGGCAGAAAAAAAAACTTGAAAAATTGAATTATAAATCAAGTCTGCACAGCAGGAGATCGAACCCCTGACCTTGGCTTGGTCGCTGAGCACCCTAACCACTAATCTATCCGGCCGCACTCCTTCAAGATAGGCAACCATAAATAGCACACTTTGTTAAATTAACATAAGTTTAAATAGTGATAACTAAATTCTTTTCTTAAATTATAAATTTAGCGCTAAACACACTATATTGATGCAGCTTATTGCATCCTTTCTTATCACTGCTGACATTACCAACATTTCCTATAATGTCTTATTTACCCGAAGACGTCGACTCATGTAGTTGAATACAGTCACTCGGACTTCAATCTGCTCCAGTCGGACCACACTGTAAGGCAGATCCACATGAATGAAGAAAGAGGTGAAAGTAGTCACAGATAAGGGGGGTGCAACACACATTCCTGCACTCTGGGACATGCTCACGGCTTGGATTGACCAGGTGGTGATGGAATCGGGAAGAATGAAGTCTACATCTTCTTCGCCACTTTGTCTGTATCAATAAAAATCAAACTAAAATTCTGAAATATATTAATATTATTTACTTATTGAGGTTGTCCTGCTAAATTTCAGAAAGAAATCTCCAACATGAATACAAATGGATGATGGAGAAATCAAAAGACCACCAATTGTTGCATCGTCTCTCACCTGGACGAGGTGATTGGTGACATCATTTTAAGTTCTAGCAATAGAGGGATGAAAGACAAAATTCAACCATTCTTCCTTTTATAAATTTAAAGTAATCATTGCGGCTTTACTATGATTGTGTCAATTTCATTTTTTTTTTTTAAATGTTATCGGTTGTTAAAATTTGAAAATGGAGGTTTACCCAAGCTTATATTCCTCAAACCACCAAGACTCAGGGAAATTACTACGCACAGGGATGTCCTCCATTTTGATTGTGTCTTCGTTGCCTCCATCAAAACTGATCTTGAAATCTTTAGCTTCTCTGTCTTCCAATGTAATCAACCCTGAAAGCAAAGAGGAAATATATTTTAAAGGCTAATTACCCAACAAACGCTTGGGATCCATGAAAAGATGAAAAGCAGCAGGTATTTTAACTGTGTTTCTCCCACAACAGCACTTAATAGTTTTCACGAGAGTGCCCTCGGGCTGAGTACCCGTTTCGCCTATGAGCACGCGATTTTGACCAAACTGATCTTTTCCTATTAGAATCATTCTGAGTCCCGCTTCAAAAGCCATCCGCTGGCTTCATGCATGGTTTGTTGGCATGTTGTCAATCGAAAAACTTCATGTAGATAAAGTGACTATGTACACTAGTTTACTAAAGTACTACAGTGTTAAAAGCCATCCCTACACTACTAAGTAGTTTTCACACCTCTTGGAGTCGGAACAGGTAACAAATACACGCCATCCTGGCTGGTCTACAAAATGATGTCTGTCTGGTGGTGGACACGGGCTCTTCAACTTGCTCATAAAAATTAAAGAGATTTAAAAATTAAGCTAGATGATCTTCATCCATACATGACAATTAGATTTCAAGATGAGCGTAAACTTCAAAGAGACAATTGTCAACTCTATAAGTTAGAATGAGTCGTTGGAGTCTAAGGGGTTCTCAATCATACCATACAAAATTTTCATAGTCAGTTCAAGCAAGGATATAGACACTTTACTCTGCATCGCCTAAGCTGAGTGCCCGCTCTGCCTAAGTACCTAGTTAGGCTGCTTCACGACCATGGGGCACTCCTCAAAAACTACTGTACAACCTAAACTTTAGCTACCACGATACGGTTATACTTGTTCTTTGTTAAAAAACCATTTCAAATTATCCTTTTTTGACATAAAATAAATTGTGAGTCAGATTTTCAAAAGTGTATCTGCAGCCTTTAGAAAGTTGTTTACAGTATATCATTGATGTCATTCTCTGAACACTTACATCCATTATGATACATGTGAATGGACTTATGTAATTAAATTGACGATATGACAGAAAGTTTCCAAAATAACCAATCATTCCATAAAAAAAATGAAACTCCCAATCCAAAAACAATGATAATAAGAATTTATTGTTCACTATGTACCTAAACACTTTAAGAACCGGCATTTTCAAAGAATTCAAAAGAGCTTTGGATATGGATCATTGGATCTGGGAATTTAAATAAAACTTGATGAATACTGACAAGAAGTGTAGGCTATATTAAAATTTGTTTGCCAAAAGAACAGTCAGAGGCACAGATTAGCTATCCTGACTTATCTATTCAAGTCATGACTTTGTAATAAAATCTCAATGACCTACCATAAAACCCGGACTATAAGGCGCTCTGATGAAAAGCCGTGCCCCCCGAGCTTGAGCACAAACATGTTTTGAACCAGTTTTTACTTTTCAATATTATTTTTTTTCGTTAAAAAGTAAAGTACCTTCTTTTAGATTACTTCAATCCGAGACACAAGATTAAAAACATATTGTAAAATAGGCCACCCTCGACTTACAGCCAAGGGGCTGAAGGGTGAGGAAAAAGGGTGCGGCTTACAGTCAATTTCCAAAGTATTAGGTAATTTTAGTGACAAAAAGTTACAAATTTCTCAATCTGCTCCAAAATAGTTCGGAAAAATATAATTCTATCATCTTGAATGCATTTACTATAAAACATCCATTATTACAACTAAACATTCTTTACTTACAATATTATATCATAGATTTACAGGCTCATAGGTCCTTTGACCTTTACATGCCTCATACGGATAAACGTTCAAAAACAAAACA
>JBCHJU010164721.1:0-10117 GCA_039654505.1 Plocamopherus imperialis | reverse complement strand
GAAAGACCATATGCCAAAATGAGAAAAAGACACATGCGTTGCTGGCAAGATGAGACAACATCTCTTCAACTCAATTTCCAAGAGCACATAAGTAACATCCTGGCATTACTGCCTCACTTGAAACAACTTATCATCACCTGTTGGCAATACTGACTTCCATTCTTCGGTTTTCGGCTCGCTCCTATGGAGGCTGAAGTAACACACAAGGACCAAGCGTACCAAGCGTTAACGACTAACTTTCCTAACTCTACCTCTTTTTCAATGTTTCATTGTTTTAATGTTCTGTAAAGTCACCATTATTCTGTTCTCCCTTGATCCCTTGATTGGGATTTACCTGCATATAGATCTATTTAGTAATGAATAATAGACTTTATAAAGGAACATTGAGGAGTAGAAAAAAATTGACATGTTGTAAAGCATATGATTTGAATGTAAAATTACATCATGTTATTGCCTTTTTAGTGTTTGTTTGAATTAGTAAATTTAAAAAAAAAAAAAAAAGGATAATGAAGCTTATCATTGTTTCTCCCCCAATGTTTAGACGAGCTGCCATCGCTGCAACCAAATCATCAGTTGAAACGACATTTGATGCTGAACCTGATAGTATGAGAACATCAATAAAAAATTCCTCGTCCACACGATCCAGTGCTAAAGGAGAACCAGACAGTCCTCCACCCAGACCACCTAAACCTGTGTCCAGGAAGAATGTGAAATCATCGTCATCTGAAACCTTTGATGAGAGGACGTCACAGAAGAGCACAGCATCTTCTGCTATGGAAAGGCTTGACTCATTAATAAAGTCATCTGCATTTGAGAAGGGCTCTGAGGAGCCAAGTGGAGCCACAGGTGCTAGCGTGTCAAGGAATCAAAAGGACACCAAAAATATTAATATCAAAGGTAAACCTTTGAAGAGAAACTTGGATAGTTTTTGGCCAGTTTCAAGATGTTTTCTATTGGATTATCTATTTTAATGCCTTTAGCAATAGCTGAAATCCCAAAATATATCGTGTAAGGATATTTTTAATTTTGAATTGTTGTTTTATTTTGTGAACTCTTTATAAGAGAATTCTTTGGCCAAGTAAAAAAAAAAAAATGAAGAAAGATTATAGAATAATTTAGTGTGCAGAATTACTTCATATGGATTTACAACATGATATTGATTACAAACTTCATTGTGTATTTCAATTGCTTACAATGTAAGTCAAAATTACATAAATGATTTAAAACTTGTTTTTTTAAATAAACACCATATCCACAAACTGATCATCAAGAAGGCAGAATTTAGTCTGTAACTTACTTGCTTGCAAACATATGGTGGACCACATCAGTATGCCTAAAGGGTTTATCTAAAGCTCAAAAAGGATTTTTACCGTTGTCCAAAATACTTTGATATAGAATAATCTTATAAAAGAATCCTAGAATCAATGGTCCTGGTTATGAAATAAATGAATATTGTAACCAAAAAAAAAAAAAGAAAAAAAAAAGGTCTAGTTGATGTTAATGTTTTTTTATGATACAAAAGCTTTCTATTTACCCATCTTACAGGTTTTCCAATTTATGTTTACTGTATTATCATATATCTTGTCACAGTAGTAATGATGATTTATTACTGAATCTGTCCATTAACACCATTGTCATTCCTTCATTTAATTCACCGACAGAGGAGTCTGAAAAGGCAATTGCGAAAATGAAAAACCTGGATGAATCTGTCCCTGTGCCAGTGAAGAGGAAAGATGTCAATACTCTACAGAACAACAAAATCAAGATCACCGAGGGCCAAGCCAGTATTCCCCCGGAGAACATGAAATGTAATATTCTCAAAGCCAAAATGGAAGAAGAGCATCAGAAAGGTTTACCATTCATTCAGTTTTCATTCTAGATGCTGTATATCTCACACCTTTAGCATTCTGCATGGACTTCCTATAAAAGTTTATTCTTCATTGTGTCAATTCTTGACTTACATAGATATCCAAAAGTTTTCATTCGTTGGTTTGAAATGGCTTTTGTCCTTACGCCACATATTATACTCTTTTTATTTAATTTTTTTGTAGTAGATCTTTTAATTAAATTGATTAGTTAAAATTTGAGACCACTTTTTCCTGGTGTATCCTGTGGATGTTTATGGATGTTTAAGGATAATCAGTCGTTGTGTCATCTGGTTCATACTTCCAATGCTCTCTTTTTTTCCTAGAAATGGTTAACATGAATGAGTAAATGAATTAAACTGTCAGGTGCAAATGGCTTGCTTGGCTTTGTTTGGCTTAATTTGCTTTTCACTTTGGTCATTGATCCTTTTTCATTTTTTTAAATATCTTTTCATATCTCATCACATTTATTTTTTTTTTCAACTTAACTGAATCTGCTGACACAGAAAAATATAAGCCAGAAAAGTCAAGCAGCATTTTAGTTAACTGAAATTTGGTTTGTAGTTTCTGTTTCTTTATGCTTTGTGTTTTAAACAGAGAATTGATTCACAGCCTTCCTCCTTGATATCGTAGACTACTTTCTTGATCTTCTTTGCTCTTGCTCTAGAGGTGGCTATCACAGACATTTACCCTTCAATTTCTTCTCTGCTGTCTCATGCAACTTTGCCTTTGGATGATCATGCTTTCAGTCGCTTTCAGACATCTAGTGTGTTTCATTTCTTGCCAGAATTTTTCATGGACTTTTGAACAGATGATTTATGGAAGCTCTTACATCCTTCACTATTCTTTCCATGATAGCCTTCTTTTGCTTCATATTTCTGCTTCATATCTAATTTGTTTTTTGGGTTTTTTTTTATAACAAACACAACTATAATCAGGGTAGTTGGTGAATAAAGTTAATTTTAGTAAATCAATCACTTAACATTTTCTCCTCTCCTCCGTCAAATGCTGCTTTGAGTTGTAGATCATTGCCAATTTTTTTCTTCTTCTTCTTCCCCTCGTATCTTTGCATATAATATTATCATTTATTTCTTCGATTTTGCTCATTCATTGTTCGTTGTTATTTTTTTCCCTCACGACTTGACAGAAGAGGATTTATATTTTAACTCTTATTTTAACTCTTTCACTCAAATTGACAAGTTGTGCTATGTCAGTTAATACTTACCTTTAAAATTAACTTAAAACCACAAACAACTCATCAATGTATGGAAAACTCTTTCTTAGTCTACTAATATTCATGAGACCCATGTTTAATGTGAACAAAACTTAAGTATTCAAACATTTTTACACATATGTATAGATTAATTGTCTTTGTAACACTGCACCATTATAGTAAACCTATATTTTTACCTGGCATTGTAAGGAGCAGTAGTAAATTTTTAGCTTATTGAATAATTTTACACGGATTTTCAATAACCGCTTTGAAAGTTGTGTTAATTTTCATGTTAAGACTTAAAGGAAAGTGTTTGAAACTTAAAAACATAATATCAGGAATACTTTGTTGGTTTTTTGTGTGTTTTTGTTGTTGTTGAAAATCTTAAAGATATTGATATTACTTAAAACAGTAACTTTCTTTACAATATCAACATTCGAAGTTTGGTCCTTGTTTTTGGATTTTGCCTCTTTTTTTTTTTTCTGAAATGTTATTCTGATGAAAGCTTTATATTCATCAAGGCTAACACAATATTCTTGTTGCTTTTCCATAAGGTGTATTCAGTTCAATCATTTATCTTCATGGTTGATTAAATAAACTTTATATAAATTCACATGAAGACTTTTTAAAAATTCTGGTAATATATTTTGAATTTATACCAATCTAAGGACAAAATATAAATTACTGGCCTTCAAAGAGCAGTCCCTTATTGGTTCATATTTTACAAAAAATAAGTTTGTTTGTGCGAGCAATTCTTTTGTTTCAAATTTGTGTAACAATGGAAAAAGAGTTTTGGTCTAAATTTTAAGTTTGAATTTCAAACTGAATTTCAGTTTGGATTTCATCAGTTCTATATTCTTATTATTTTTGAATTTGTAAAAATGTAAAATATTTTGAAATTTCATTATACTGATGAAGCTCTATTTCATTTTTTTCAGTTACAGACATTGATGACCGAATCTCAGAGTTTAGGTATGCACATTTTTATCCTTTATTGGTGGAGTGCTGAGTTTTACATGGTTTTTCATGAACTCTGCTTGCACCAAACATTGTCAAAGTCTCTCAAATTTTTTGCTTATCCTATTTATAAATGTACACCCTTCTGTGTTTTTTTTAGTTTGAAGCAACCGAGTTATATGCTTTCAAGTTTTGTGGATGTGTGTTCCTCTATTACTGTGTTGGTTTGTTTTCAACTTTACTTGTTTTTTTCTCATGTGATTTTGAGTGGCCAACTTTTCCCGATGTTATTGTCTTTGTATACTTATAATTATTATTATCATCATCATCACCATCATCATCATCATCATCATCATCATTATCATCATCATCATCATCATCATCATCATTATCATCATCATCATCATCTAGTCATCATCATCATCATCATCTAGTCATCATCATCATCATCATCATCATCGTCATCAATGATATTTATTATTCCAGTTAATTTCCTTAGCTCTCTCTCCCACAACTTCCAATTTCATTTCATAGCGATGACCTGTGATTTTAGTTGATGAAAGAAAAAAAAGTTCTGTTCCGTATTGTTTTTTTGTTTGTTTATTTCGGCATATCTTTTTTCTTTCTTTCTTTCTTTTTCTTTTTTTTTTTAAGCATTTTTTTTTTCTTTAAGTGATATTGCTGTAAAGGATACACGTTTTGATTGACCAAATTTCAGTTTCACTTTGTCAACAAGTGATTCTATTACATGTGTCATAATGACACATTTCTTTGTTGGGACATAACAATGACAGTCTTCACTGTGTTTGGTTTAGTCTTCACCCTGCATCTCTAATCTTCTCGTGGTCCTCAAGGTCTCTTTAGCCCAATTTCACAATAGGTGGTTTGAAGCATGGTCTTTTGACGAGAGGGATCAAAAAATGTTTTGCCGTGATTGGGGCGGATTTGATAGGATGATTTTAACTCAAACAAAAGATCTCAGATAGCCACAACTCTCACCACACTGAGTTTGTCGTCCAGCACGACTTTGAGTTGGTAGAACAAGGCAGTTTGGTCAAGCAAGACTAGATGGTAGAGGGAATGGATCGGGATCCGTCTGGTCCAGCAAGACTTGAGTGATGGCCTGGGTTTGTTGACAGAATAGAAAGAGATAATAGTTTCATCTAAGAAGTGAGAAGGATGCTTTGCTAAGAAAAAATTTCCATACAATCATGGAAAAGATTCAATTAAAGTATGCATTTTTATTGACAGTGTTTTATTATTTTATAGTCAGGGCAAAACATTTTTGATCACCTGTGGTATTTCTCATCGGACTTAATATAGAGGCACATGTAGATCTTGAAATTTCTTTCCAATCATTTACTATACTGATAATGAATGGAAGCACATGCTCTTCGCACTTTTTGATCTTTGAGCACATGTTTTTGGCATTGAATTATTCATTCTCTCTCTTTTTTTTTCTGGCGGGATATGGTACGAGTGATTTTTTGTTTTGTTTTTTTAAACCTGCTTGATTTGTCATCACTATTATTATTATTTTTCTTTTGTTTTGTTTTGTTTTTGTTGGGTGTTTTTTTTTTTTCAATTTGATTATTATTATTTATTTATTGCCTGACACCTTTGCTTTCCCATTGCTTCTACTGGCAAAAAGTAGTAAAGGCGATGAGCTGGATTCAATAGCCGCCGAAAAGAATCTTAAAGTTGAACTGCCAGTAGCGGAAGAGCAGGAGGACAAGGAAAAGAAGAAAGAAGAAGAAAAAGAAGAAGATGGAAATGAAGATGAAAAAAAGGAGAACAGGTAGACAAGCTTCTTCTGATAGACTGTCTCCAATGCAGTCTAGATCATGCTGCCTTTTCTATAACTGCTTGTTTTTCTTAATAATGTTTTGTTTGCCTGCCATTATTAAGCATTTGTTTTTCTTTTACTATCCCATTTATTTGGTTACTCAGGTATATGTTTCTTTTGCTTGACATTTTATTTTTTGTTGGAGTAATAATACTATCCGTATACATATTATTGTGTATATTATGAATGTTGTTGGCAAGTGATTTTATCTCATTTTCAATTGCATGAAATGTTTTGTTTTGTTTGGTTTTAAAAAGCATGTTTGCTGTTACCCTGATTATAACATATTATCCCTCTTCTTACATCTTTAAAATTTATTTTAATTGTATACTTTTTCATAGTGTTGAACAACTTTAAGTTCTCTGTTCAGTCATACCAATATTCATTGAACAACTTGAAATTCTCTGTTCAGTCATACCAGTACATACAGACAATATGCCCTGAGTATAAAAATATGTACCCACAATAATTCATCAACACTACTGCAGTGGGAAAAAGAAGGGTAGTGTATAGGTCACTCATGGCTTTTTAAGATTCCTCGCAACCTACCAAAAAAGGCTCTTCTTTTTTTTTCCTGCCGTAACTTCACAACATTTTTCAAAGTCTTATCCAAACAACAACAACAACAACAACAACAACAACAACAACAACAACAACAACAACAACAACAACAACAACAACAACAACAAAATATTTAAAAAAGCAACCCACAAAACAAATAAAAATAAAAACATTTTGACAATACAGCTTTAAATTTTAGCACTGCGGTTTAACAGAGATGTTGTTTAAAATAAATGCCCGTACATACCCATCTGTAAAAATGTCTATTGTTGTAGCTCATTTGCTGCATTTTACAGATGGATATGTACATGCATACAAATAAGTTGTAATGTGAAAAATATGTGTTTTTATTTTAAAGCTCTCTTAAATGTAGTCACTGTTTTGGCCTCTCATATGTCTTTGGCAGCGAATTTCAGAAATTTAGAGCAAAACAGGCAAATTGCTTTTCCCCAAAAACTTTATAATTTGCCCTGGGCACTTTGAGCCTGTAAGTGTCAGATGAGGACCTTAGCTGACAGGATGGGGTGTAGGGAGTCAAGAGTTCAGACAAATTAGATGGGTCTAGGCCATTCAGGCACTTATAATACATTGTTACCATCTTAGAGTGATACGCTTCTCAAATGGAAGCCAATGCAATCTTTATTTTAACCAAGGCCATATCATTTGAATCAATTTTGATTGGGTATGGGTCCTTAAAGATTCTGCCTAGCTTTGTTTTGTGAGCTTGTTACATTTGAGATTCATTGCTCCTTTCATGTCATAATTTGAATTAAGCTGGTTACTGAAATTCATGAAATAATTTTGTTTTTTAAGAACTGACTCACTGTTGGCAAAGTCCCCTCATTCAATGTCTTTTATTTTCTATTTGATCACTTATCATCTTTTTCCTTCATTCAATGTTTCTGTTAAGCTCCCATAATGATATACAAAGTCAATTGCAGCTTGGTTTTCTTTTCTTATTTCTTTCTACCATCTGTCCCTTCATTTTGCCATGTATGACCTCCATGCTCTCTATATTTCAATTCCTTTGGATATGGGAGAGCTGCTGTAGTAATATAATGTATTATTGATGTATCATATTTCATTATAGAATATAATATGCAGTTTCATTAACTAGTGCTATTCATAGCTGTTCTCACTCATATTCTGCATTTTATTTTACCATAGTGAGAGAATGCGAAAATGCAAAGATGGTCAATCTCTGTTAAAAATGTTCCACTGCCTCGTGCTCAGAGTAGTTGTTCAATGATAATCTCGTGAAAGCAAATCTTGCATGTGATCTGCTGCATGTATACATATGTAAATGTATGAAATAAAAGTTTTAGTTTTCCCTTGGTCATAGACACACAATATTATAGCTGACAGCTGTATTTTGTCAGGAAGAGGGGGCAAAAATCAAAAAGAAAAACAAAAGCGAAATCGCAGTACAGGTATATATTATATAGAAAAATAAGTTTTACTCTTTTTAGCTTTCAGTAACTTTGCACTATGATGGCACACATGTTTTGAAAAATCAGTGTACAAAGGCAAATGAAATAAATACCATTATTCCATCACGCAATATCCAGCATCATTAACTAGTCCTGTCAGTGGCAATTCTTCGCCATCTTGTTTGCCATTGTGAGGGAATGTTAATGCAAAGATGATCAATCTCAATTGAAACAGTTATTAATATTGCGTCCCGCCCAAAGTTGTTGTTCAATGATTTAATGTAATATTTTGAAGTAAAAGCAAATCTTGCTTGTGATTTGATGCATGCAAAATGCTGCTACGACATGGACATGTGCGGGTGGCCTGGAATGAAAATTATCTGAAATGTTTTTTCCAAGCCTCAAAGAGAGAGTGTCAGATCTAGCTCTGCCAGAATTTAAGCGGGAATTTTGACATCTTGAGTCCGACAGCGTACCAAACAGACCACAGATGTCAGGATTTTTTTTTCTTCATAAAGATTAGATTATGAACTTATTCATAACAGGTCTGTCTGATGGAACTGGAAAACCTTTTCAACTTTTTAGCTAGAAAGTCACATTAAAAGGTTGACTGAACTTCTTGGTGGTTCCCTTACATTTCGCAGTCATCAGACTAGAGATTTAGTTAGAGAGTTTTTGCTCCAGTGTGGAATCAAATTTTTACTACTTGGATGTGTGTATTTTGATTCGTAGTAGAAAGTAAAGTTTAGTCTAAGGGTATTTAATTTGCTTTAGTAATGTGTGAATGATTTCGTCAGAATGTCTCATGGCATTTTTTCATGAAGTCTTATTCAGTCTTAAGTTCCAGCATCTTTTTTGCATCTTGTGCCATTTATATATTAAAAGATAGTCAATGAGAACTTCTAAAAGAAATCCCAATTTCTGTCATTTGACTGCCTTATTAAAAGTCCTTTTTACAGTTATTACTTTGATTATCAGTCTCTTAAAAAATCTGTAGAATGTGTATCTTTTCCCAATGACAAAATGTCATTACGTTTTATCTTTCTTGTCATATTCATTCATATTGGAGTAGACTTTGTTTATAATGATTTTATTTTCTTTTGTTTCTTTTTTCGTGTGGCTTTCTTTTTTTTCTTTTTTTTTTTTTGCATGATAATAATTCTGTCTCATTTTGTCACACATTTCTTTATATTTTGTCACAGCATTTAAAAAAATTTGATGCAATATGTCAAGATTAATAGATGCTCGAATTCACAATGAAACACCATCCTCTATTATTGCCTGAAATTTGAACTCGTAATTACCTTGAGTGCATACAATTAAGTATATGAATTGTAGAAACCACTCACTGAACATCTAATCCAGCAAGTTAAACATGTGTTGAAACAGTAAAAAAAATAAGAATAAAAAGTAGACTTTTCAACATTTCTATGATTCTTTGACCCTCACCAAAGGAATATCACACTGAAGTCTTTTTTTTTTCCTCCTGTAAAAATAATAAGTAATAAAAAAAAAAAAAAAATTCGAATACTTTGAGACTGATCTCCTTATTTTGTCATGCAACTTTTTTTCTTTTTTTTTTTTTCAGTGATAAGTTCTTGCCTATTATATGTAACAGACTTTTTTATTTGACAGTGATTACCAGATTGCAAAAGCCATGAAATTTCTTAGGGAGTTGTAGAGGACATTAATTTTTTGCAATGGAATTGATTTCTGGATCAAAGATAAATTATCTTTATCCCTCTTCCCTCTTCAGTAAGAAGTTATCAGTTTCATCTAGTTATAGAATAAATTCTGCTTTCGGGTACCATCAGATATGATATGGTGTAAAGACTGGAGTGGAGCTAGCTGTGTTGACCTCATGGGTTTTGGTATCAATATCAATCATTAATTCATCCCTCTTACCAAACATGAACAGTTTTTTTGTTTGTTTTTTTTTTTTTTTAAAGAAAAAAGATGATTTCAGCTTCTTTGAATTATTGATTACAAGCATGTTTTAAAAGCTTAGATTCTGAGTATGTTATGTTAATATATGCATTGGTTTTTACATTTTTTTAATTGCTTTAATGAAGACTCTTTATCTTGGACTCAAAAGCAAACTTTGAAATATGGTATGTTAATTTCTGTCTTGCAAAATAATAATAAAAAAAATTAACAATTTATTATTTACAGGTTGTTAGTGGGTTGGGGTTGGGGGGGGGGGGGGGGGGGGGGGGGGGGGGGGGGGGGGGGGGGGGGGGGGGGG
>JBCHJU010164611.1:0-10117 GCA_039654505.1 Plocamopherus imperialis | reverse complement strand
AGTACGTTGTAGCCGAGGTACGTTGTAGCCGTGGTTTCAAAAGGAAGTCACCCAATCGGTGCTTTTAGCAAACCAGTGCTAGCATGTCTTACCCCCTACACGAACAACGTTTATTCTTCGTGGGCTGGGTCTATCTATACCGGTGGCTTACTGTTATTTTAATTTTGTTTTGCTTTAGTTTGGCTATTTGTTTGGATTGAGTGAACCAATCGGTGCATAGCATTTAGGCCTTTAGTGTTATGTACATGTAGTACAATGCACGGGCAATACAATTTTACTTCATTTCTATGGCATGGTTGGGCCAAGGAACGTGGACCATAAGAGCAAACGATGAGACAGTAAACACCGCCTCATCGTGTCCCGGGATATGTAGGACTAGAGTGGAAAGGGGAGGAGGGGGCACAGGCGCAAGGCAGTAGGTATTGCTAGGTGATCAACGGCGGAGAGGAGGGACTTTCAGTCAGCCTTGGTTGAAGGTTCACAATGACATGGAGTCAAAGATCAAGAATCAGCCCTACGCTTAACGGGCGAGACAGACTCAAGCCATCCGCTCATGGCTAATTGATGTTGAATGACACAATGTCAAATTTCTAGCGATACGATTTCATTGACTCGTATTCATTTTGATGCCAAGAAGCAAAAGGACGTTGTAGAAATGGTACTTTATCCAAAATGGTGCTCTGAAATTGTCCGTTGCATCCGAAAGTACGTTCTAGCAGAGTACGTTATCGACCAGGCAATTTATGAAGAAGAACTATCTAATGTCGGGACTCGGGACCTGGAAAAACGTACTTTATAGCCGAGTGTACGTTGTATCCCGGGTACGTCATACCGAAGTTCCACTGTATTAGTAATATTTGTTTTATTGCACAGATGTAAAAAATGGAAAATCCATCAAAAAGGCAATCATGACATTGACCCATTTAATAACAAATGCCTTGGAAGAATCCTAAAAATGAAGTGGCAAGATAAAGTGATCAAGCATGAATCTCAATCAGGAGGCATTTTCAAATTTCTCAATTAAAAAATTTCATAATGCCTTAGTCAAATCAATAGTAACATCTCATGTTACTGAGGCACATCGGCTTTAACTTAAAGAGAAACAGGTAAACTGGATGTCTTCAACAGAAAGCCGCTAAGTGTTTTGAGTATCTGATGGTGTGTTAACGAAGAACCCCTCCACAACTTCATCACTGAAAGTAGATGGTGACTTTTTGGGCATAAAACACAGAGAAGAATTAAAACACAAGTTACAAAAAACAATGGATCAGTAGTCCTTTCAAGCATTTTGGTTCATAGGGCCGGAGCTAATCCGATTTCTGTAGCATGAAGCCGACAGTGACAGATTAGATCTATCACTTTCTGATTAGGATGCTATTCTATTGAAGAATACTTTTCCAGCCGAGGCTGTACCCATTTTCACCTGGGTTGAATGAGGCAACAGGGGAACACTTTCTTGCTTAAGGAAAAAATACATGTGTCACTCTGTGGCTTTGAACCTGTGACCTCTCAGTCCGTGGTCCAACGCTCTACCGCTGTACTTCTGTAAAACTGCCGAACATCTTTGAGGC
This sequence comes from Plocamopherus imperialis, assembly GCA_039654505.1. Taxonomy (NCBI): domain Eukaryota; kingdom Metazoa; phylum Mollusca; class Gastropoda; order Nudibranchia; family Polyceridae; genus Plocamopherus; species Plocamopherus imperialis. Next base: position 8,546 of record JBCHJU010164611.1, on the reverse strand, counting down.
TAACAAATTACCTTCTCTTGGTAGTACCCAACAAAGATCGAGTTCGGCTAAACTCTCAGTCTTGTAATAAATTCCAAGAAAGTCTTTGAAAATCTAAGAATGCAAGTACTGGATTAAAAGTATTGGTTATCACTTAAGAGGGCAATAACAAAGACAGTCTGATGACCAGACAGCAGAAAGCCCTTGAGTCAAGTATGTCAGAGCAAATAAAATAAATAAACAGTTCAGAGGGGCCTTGAGTCAAGTAATTCAAGTCAAATAAAATGGGTAAATAGTGTTTAAGGCTCTTAGGTGAAGTAAGCCAGATCAAATATAATGAATAAACAGTTTGAAGGAGCCTTGAGTCAAGTAAGTCAAGTCAAATAAATAGATGAATAGTGTGTAAGCCCTTGAGCCCAGTAAGTAAAATCAAATAAAATAAATAAACAGCGTGGTAGGTCTTTTAGTCTAGAAAATCAAGTCAAATAAAATAAACAGTCTGCATACCAATATAAAGGCCTTTTGAGTCAAACGTGATTGTTTGGATGTGAACCTTGTCAAACATCCTGGAAGCCACTGTTTCTCTGTTAAAGAAAAAGAAAGGAAATAAAGGGAAAAAAAATTCTCTTAATTTCCTTATATTAGGATGTACATATTTCAATAACTAAGGTTATTAAGGTTTATTTAAAAAAAAAAAAAATCTTCAGTCAAAATCCGTCCTTCTTCAAACTAGATACAAGTGAAATGCAAAACACATAATTTTATACCCAAGTTTTATTAACCCTGTTCATCTAAAATGCTTTACATTAATTTTCACCTACTTCAGTTGGTAATTCCAGAGTTTCAACAGGCCAGAGTAGCTTCCAATAGCAATAACAGGTCTGAAAAAAATACAAAAATTGATTGAATGCTTAAGTTTTTCACCTCTTTACTTTTGACTGAAATCAATTACTACTGTCAGTGAGAAACAAATACTGGAAATATCAGGAATGAAATTTGATATTGAAGAAGTGACATACACAAAACTGAAGTTCATTGGTCATACTCTAAGATGAGATGGAACAAATAATTTTAATACAGCTCTAATCTAGACAGCTGAAGGAAAAAGAAAGAAAGGACGGCGAAAAACGACATGATGAAGAATATTGGAAAAAAAAAAGAACTTGGGCAGGATGGAGGACATGGGGGGGAAGCTAGAAAAAAGCAGGAAAAAATGGAAATGAAAAGGTGAAAACTATCAGAGGCATGTGTATCATGGACAGAAAATTAAAATGGCAGATTTTGGACATTCAAAAAGACAACAAATTCTTTGGTAGGATGATGCACTTTGTCAGTTCCACATTTTTGAAAATAAAGACTTATTGTTAAAAATAAATAAATAAATAAATAAATAAATAAATAAATAAATAGATAAATAAATAAATAAATAAATAAATAAATAAATAAATAAATAAATTAGTAAATGAATCATAAAAAAGCCCAAAACAGAAGGGAAATGTATTCAATTCTTTTAAAAAGAGAGAAGAATAAAAACAGTGTTTTAAAATGCAAAACAAAGGCAAACAGAAGAGTCATTCTTACAATTTTGGGTGGGCTGCCAATGCATGCACAGCAGCGTCATGCTCCCTGTGGATCACCTGATGAAAGAGAATTGAATAATTTCATTTTCTCATATTTGATATGATGTTTTCCATTTTTTGAATTGATTTTTAGCGATATCTAATGGACAACAATCTTACAGAACTAATAGTAAGGGCTAAAAAAAAGCATCATACAAAGAAATGAAGGAACAAAACCCAAATAAGATAGAAACATGCCCAAAACAAAGAAATGATAAAACTCACTTGCCCAATTAAGGAGTTGAATTAAAATCAATACACTGATTTTTGTTTGATTTTTTTTTATGGACATGAAATTTGTCAGTTACCAAATCTATTGAACCCGATAAAGAAAAACAATTTATTTTTGTTGGAGAAATTTACCTTGAATTTGGTGCCATCTGTGGTAACATTTCCATAGACAGCTATCGCAGTGCCAACCACAAAGTTTCTCACAATGAAAGGTTTAGCTTGTTTTGTAGCATCAGATGGGTATCTACTGTTCTCTTTGGCTCTTAAAATAAACAAAGATAAAAAGATTATGCAAACGAATAGTTCTTCTTGAATAGACCCGAAAGAAAAATACACAAACATTTTATTACAAGGAGGGATAGCCTCATCAATATATCATGCTATTCCCATTTGAACTCTTTAAACTGTAACTCAGAGAATGGACAATCCTAAAAACATAAATGATGAATACTACTATGCATGTGGAAAATCATTTCACCATTTTATTTTTGATCACAATAAATGCACAATCAATTTACTTTTGCACTACTTACGTTGGTTCAAAATCTGGCATGTGGGCAAATGATATAGCAGAGCAGGGACCTGTGTTGAAGTCTTGGTACCTAATTTAATGAGAACGATAAACTTTTGACTGCTCTACATAACTCTCCATGGCTTTCCATCATAAGTATTCTGAAAGCCATTCTTAATAAAAGAGACTAAAGCTGTATGCTTGAAAGAAATGTCCAAGAACACAAATATGCTACAAATATTCACATGAATTTGCTTGTCAACGATCTATCTTTGATTAATTTTACTTGTATAAGCAATGCCAGGAGAGTTTAGAACATCATTTACGTGTCGGAAAATATTTTAGAGAAACAACGGGAATACTTTTAAAGTTCTTAATAGTGGTAAGACCACAAGAAACTGAAAGATGGTCATTAGCTTAAATAACTGGGTCTTCCAATCAGGATTTCATTAAGAGTAAAGAATGAATGTTCAAAACAATCACTTTCCAAGTATTGCAAGAAGAATGTTCAATTGAACTCTATACATTTATCTTTAAAATTCATCTTCACATTTCCTTACTTTGCTTTTTTTCATTTCTTTTCATTTAATAATTCTTATTTTTATGATAGTGAGTTTTTTTTTCTTTTCTTAAATAAATATGATGAAAAAGAAATACCAATATATCAGACGAAGACCTTGATCAAAGAATTTGATATGCCCAGCAGTGTCGCCCAATACAATATATCTGTTGGAAATAAATTTTGTTTAAGTCTTGAGGGATATAAAATCATTCATGAAGATTTTTCATTTTTTCTTTTTTAATCTATGTAACAAGATTGCTAATAAAGTTAAAAACTCTAGCTTTAATATATGCTTATTTTTCCGGATACTTTTAAGCACTTCAAAGTTTCTTAAAAAAAAAAACTGTTGGGAAATTTTGTGAGCATCATACGCTGAGGTTCTTCTCACACTCAAAGTAAGTCATCTGTTTGGAACTCTGCCATTGTAGGTGAGAAAATAAAGTGACATTGAAACTTTTAAGAAACATTTGAAGATTTTGTTATTTAAAAAGTATATATGATTTTCATCTTTTCCATGTTTTGCAGTGTTTTCTTTTTGCCTTGACATGTACATTACATAATTTACTAACAATTTTAATTCAACGAAATACTATGTTAGTATACAAGTGTCGTTTGAGGCTTTGGTAAAATCCTGCTTTATAAATAAATGTATTATGATTATTATCATTATTACTACTATTATTATATTCTAAGTGTGGTAAGAAACAGGGATGTCTTGATGTCACTAATACCATAAGTTACAACTTTATTATTAACTCACAGAAGTTGAACGTATGATTTCTAATATACACATATAGAAACATTTATACTCATGTGTTTATTAAAAAGAAGAAAAAAAAATCCCCTAGAAATCTAACTCACTCATCAGTTGTAGTTAGAACGTTAATACCCTTGTCATGAACTTTGATGATTTTCAGAGGTTTCTTGTTGGCAGATTGGTTCACGTCCATGACTTCATAGAAGATGACAAGAGTAATATAGTTATAATTTTTTTTTTTTTATCAAAAAGGATAATCAAAATGATATTCAAAGGTCAACCATAACAAATTTTAAGCTCTGAGGTGCAAGTAACAGAACATTGTAAAACCCATTCAAATTTTCCCCTTAAACATTGATGGCTGTACTTTCAGCTGTGTCCTTTATGTGTTTTTTTGAATGAGTTGCATCATCCCTGAATATATGGTCCCATAGAACCTGAATATTTTGCATGAACTGGCTTTTGAGGTTTGACTAACAAGCAACTTATTTCCTCCCAGCTACAAACAAAACCTCCCTTTCTTCCAGCATCTTTAAAATTCATCTTTTTTTCTTCTTCCTCTTTTTTTTTTTTACAAACAGAACATTAATTAATAAAAGATTAACTTCTCAACAACAAAGGCAAAAATGAAAACAAAACAAGAATTCAATGAATAAGTTCCTTTCAGTCAAGGCAGATGTAAGTGTGAAAAGAACAGTAGAATATGAAATATTACTTGGCAGTCCCGTCCAAACATCAACCTCAGGGGCAATATAAACTGCGGGACATTAAAATATTCATTTCAAAATAAGACCTGAATTTATTGATTAATCCCTGAAAAAAATATTTGATTGATAAATGGTTACAGGAAGGAGGAAGGGAGGGGTGGTGAAGGGGGAAAGGAGAAACTGAACTAGAGACAAAGAGTGTCCAGTCAAGGTTGTATGTCTTAGGTTTATTACATGTCATGGGATTCCGGTGAAGAATTCAAATCAAGATGTTTCACTTTTAATGCTCTTTATATAAATTCCTTTTCGAACTTAATTTATTCATGAACATTTTAAGTAAATGGAAATAGGGGACATAGGGGTTTATTGATTTCCCACCAAACTTAAGTCAGTCATATTTTGTGCATGAAACCGAAAGGCACCTTTGGACAAGGGTTTGTTGTTATCCCACACAACGAGGTTGCCGATGGACGTGGCAGTCAAAGCTCGGGCTATGCCAATTTGGAAAATGGACTGGCTGTACCTTCCTACTGGTTTGTTGAAATCATTGTCAGTGAGGGGCGGGGCATAGTAGTGCATTGCATTGTCAGCCTGGGAAACACACAAACAAAAATTATCACAAGTTTATTATTCGAAATATTATTTATTAGGTCACATACATGCACATTTTTCATCACGCTTGTTTTATGTCATAAAACCAGAGGAAAAAAGACCCAAAACAATAAAATCTTCATCTTAGGTGGGTCCAAAATCCACAAATGTTGTGGAAATACATATAAAATAGAACCATAATTGATCATTGGAAATCTATAAAACTTCACACAGTGTTTGAAGGAAAACATCTTGAAAATAGCTGACAAACTTGTTAAGATCATTTATAAAAGAAAAAGAAAATTTTAGCAGGAACCATTGCATGTCCTTCACACACAATTTTCACCATTAATTAAATAAAAGTTCACTTAAACTGTCACATAGTGAAATCATAGAAAGAAAATATTTCCCAAGATGATAGTATCTTGTTCTTCGTTGCTTTGAAGGCAAATTCTATCTCACAATATCTTATTTTTGAACTTACTTCCTCCTGTAGAAACATCTAAGAGTAAAATTCACAAATTGTATTCACTTCTGGCCTTCGGGATTGCAAGTCAATTTTAACCATGGAAAAAATTAAACTGCTAATTAGCTAATCAATGCAGATAAAACATAACTGAAAAATAGCTAAGAAGGTGATGAAAAGATTTAAGGAGTCTCTGCAATCACTAGGATTAGATGAGTTGAATATTTGCCTTACCCAATGGAAGAAAAGGACTTGTGTTGCGCTGTTTGTAACAACATGATGAATGTCTGTAGGATCAAAGTATATGAAATTCTGCACACCATATTCTGGCTTCAAATCCGCAGAACAGATAGGGATGTCTCCATCTACGGTCCAATCCCAAATAGCTAAAGTCTGGGGACAAACAAAAATACAAGGTTGTAAAAAGATTACTTATGATTGAGATTAAACTAGATTCTACATCTATTTAACATTTCATGAAATTATGAATTTAAAATTCTGCAACAAAGAATTTTACTGTTGAATCAACAGATATATTTAATTTAGCTGTATTTTTCAACTTGAATGCTTCTGGCACTACATCAAAGTTATATCCAAAAAACCAACAAAGTAACAAGGTCAATTAATGAAAATTTAATTAAATGTAATATACCTGCACTGGCAAAGCACTTAGGGTAGCCAGGTAGCGGGAATCAGGTGTTAGAGCAACAGCTACAACGCCCCCTGCAGTGTTAGGGTCAAACATGGTCTGGATGGGTATCCTGGATAATGTATTTGCATAAAGTATGTCATTAAATTCACAGGAACCAACTCATTGCATTATGTGCATTGCACATTGCACAGGGATAAAACACATCATACATGAGATGGGTTGAAAAAAGACAGACATGGAGAAGATATACATATATATTCTATTAACATGAAACTTTATTATTGTTTCTAATACGAAGTATTAAGCATTATTCAGACAGCACTAGGCTATTTATTTATAAATATTTTAAACAAAATCTTATTATTAAATGCATCCTTTGGTCTAATTCTTGAATGGTTATGTATCCGTTGGTCTCATTCTTGAGTGGTTACCAAGATATGTATTTTTCTTCTTTTTTTTCAATTCAGCAAAATTATTTTTTGGAAAGCTGAGATTTGTTGCCTTTAAGTCTTGTACAACTTATAATATATTTCATGGATTAGCGGTCACTATAAGATTACATAAAAAACCCAAGTTCTTTCATTTCAACTGTACAAGAAAATACATGAATAACATAAAATTTTTTCTTAGAATGAATCTAGACATGCTGTAAAATTTATAAATGCATATTGAATATAAAAAAAAAAGAAAAAAAGAAAAAAGAAAACATTTTAATTAATATTTGAACCTAGGATTATGAAATTGTTCTCAAACACATTTTAGACACTCCATATCAAGTTTCATCCCGTGACCATTAAACTCACCCTGTGTATGTATCCCAAATGTTGACCATTGCATCTGGCCCTACGTCTCCTGTCACCAACCATCTCTTGTCATGCGACACAGCAGAGCATGTGATTGGGTTCAACTGGTAAAAAGTGTTGATGTCTCTTATTAAATCTTTGACTACTTTAAGCTGACATATAGGCATAAGGACGATTTTACTCTTAGACTAAAGTTTGCCCATGAATCTGGATGAGCAGGACCATATATTGGCATGAACACAAACTCTTTGACTTGCCCATACATCATGATGAGCACTTCTTTTTATTCTTTGAATACCATAATCTGATAAACAAGGATGAGAACAATTTAACCCTTCAACTACAATTTGTTCATATAATGACAAAGCACTTCCAACTTCATTCTCATATAAGGGCAAACTGTTGTCAAAAGTGTTAAAATCATACTCATAATGATATATTGGCTCATGGTAGTCAAAGAGTTAATTCTGACCACGATCAATTTTCCTTGATAAACATTGCTCTACCCTCTGATGGTCAAAGTGTGACCATTACAAAGCAAAGGGGATCTCTATTCAATGATGAGTAAAAATATGTTGTAATTTTTTTTTTATGAAAGAAAGATAATAAAAAAAATAGTAGTTGTACTTCTATAAAAAAAAAAAAAGAATTAATTAAACAGAGTAAAAAGAGAGTACAAAAGAAAATTTTAATCATTTGTATTATGCCTTTTAATAAGCTGAGCATAATATAATTCAGCCATTTATTACTAGTATAGCATAAAACAATAGTTTGAACCTACATGGGCCTGAAGTGTATGCTGTTTGTTGCTTTTGAAGTCGTACATAATGCCAACGTGGGCACATGGGTACATTATAGCTTCCCGAACTCCATCACTGAGATTGAGGACAGGTACATTCCTGTTTAATCCAAAAGACCAGACAATATTCTGTGGAAAAAAAACATCAAAATATTCATATCCTTCTTCTATTCCTCTCTTTCTATCTTATTTCATTCTTTCCCAAAATTCTCTGTCTATTTTCATCATAGACTCTTTTTTCCTCATCCTTATGCATTCATTTCCTTTGAGGGATTATCAAATAAATAAATCTTATCTTAATTCATTTCATCACCATTTTTTCTGTGCTAGCAGAAGTTGAGACATTTCAAGAAAGAAACCACAAACCAAAAGAATTGAATTCTTTATATCTCTTAAATCATTTACCAGGGCAGAAGTTGACATCTGTCCTTGAATAGTTGTGTGAGAGCGTTCTGGAGAAGGAAGATGAGGAGCAGGTGGGATCACATCTTCTTCAGCAGTCTGTTCAGATCAAAGACAAACAGATAAGAGGCATAAGAGAAGCGTATCTTACATACATTTCAAACAAAACATATAGTAGCTCAATTAGATTCCTTTGAAAATCAATATGACATAGAACAGGTTGTGTTGGACATATACAGGAGAAACAAAAAGTAAACTTATAGCAATGAATAGCAATAACAGTAGTAAACATTTGTGAGTTTAACCCCCCCTCCCCGCCTAAAAATAAAGGAGAGCTTGAAATCATTGATGCAAATACATCAACTGATAAAACAATAATGATATATGTATCAGCAACAACAACAACAACAACAACAACAACAACAACAACAACAACAACAACAACAACAACAACAACAACAACAACA
>JBCHJU010164500.1:0-10118 GCA_039654505.1 Plocamopherus imperialis | reverse complement strand
ATATTTTAAAAAGAAACCTATACAACTTTTTATCGTATTTACCATATATTTTTATCATGAATAATAGCAATCCTGCCGTCTGATTATCCCAATTAGAAAGCCCTGAGATCGTCCTCTTTGGATGTACTGGGCTATACCTCAATCAAACAAACAAACAAACAAGATGAGTTAAAATCTTGACAAAACTAACACTCAATTTCCCCTCATCTTTCCTTTTCTTCCAGACGTAACGATTGGCCAGAAAGATCGTATACAAAACACAGGTGCCATCTACAGGAGGATCAAGGTCGAAACAAGCTATAAATACCCACAGGACACCGCTCCCCAAAAAGACACCAAGGCGGTCATAAACTCGATACTTCAAAGACTTAAGACTAAAAAATTGATCATAGAACCGAGTATTGAAATAAAAGTCCCGCCATCTAAATTAAAACGGAAGCTGACGAAGGCGTCGTTTTATTCTAATTCAATAACGCAAGAAATCGGGGACCGCGTTGACCTCGTTGATATTGGACCCCATATATTCTCAAATCTTACAGAGCACCGTAGAAAGGAGGAGGACACCCTTCGTCAATTCTTTCCAGATTTGCTTTCAAAGGAGTTAATTTTTGATAAGGAATTGTTGCTAGAAAGCGATGATGGGATGCCTGGCGAATTCTCATCCGAATCGGATTCGGACGAACCGCCTTTCCCCTTCCGGGTCCAGGCGGAGCAAAGCAAAGGGAAACCGGAAAAGGCGCGGTCTAAAAGACTTCAGTCCAAACGAGATAAAATACGCTTGGGTCAATACTTTCAAAAGAAAGCGGAGCAGAGACGATCTCGGGCCGAAACAAGTGGCGAAAACACAGAAGCGTCCCCTGGACCTAGAGGTCTACAATGTTTGTTTATTGCCAAACTTGGGGGTGAAAATGCACGAAAAGAGGCCAAGAGATTGGAGGGCTTCTCCAACCTTCCAAGTGTGGCTGTTACTGCAGTAGCCATGTCTCCTCCTCCACATGACTATGAGGCAGATCAAACCGACCGAGAGAAATTCAATGGAACGGGAGCCCGCCCAAAAACAAAGCAACCAAGCGCCCCCACTCAAGGCGCCCAGCCAGCCAAACCCGATAAAGGTGACGGGGTAGGAAACCGCTTCAAGGCGCTATCTGTACCAGAGAATGAAAACCCGTGTGCAACAGAATCCGATCAGCCCGGATCATCCGACGTGTCCAACTTAACAAAAAAGCAACGTAAGAAGCAAAGGAGAGCGGCTAGAAAAATGCAGGAACGAGCTGAAAATCAGGAAAAAGAAACGAATGGTGGAATAGATGCCCATGACTCCAGCAAGGATGACAATGTCCTTGATGTGATCGCAGCTACCATACAACCAGAAGAAAATAACCTAGACCTTGGTGAAAGTCCCTTTAACGAGAAAGAAAGCAGAAAATCAAGAGTTGTTCCAATCTCAATATCTTCCTATGACAAAGACCCTAAAATTTCAACAAGAAATGGCAACGATTTAAACAATTCGACAAACCAAACAACAGAAATAACCCAAATGAAAATTATGGTGGACGATTCTTCCTCGAATCCGAAAGACGTAACCAACGAAAAACTCCTGAATGTGAATGACGTTGTTCACTGCAAAGTCAATGGAAATTCAATCGTGGGGGACTCCGTTAGTCATGCAAGTTCCATTGAAGACAAAAAAGGCAGGGATCATGTTCCACCTCATTTGAAAGAAGGGCCAAGTTCAGCTGAAGTGAAAAAAATGACTGGAGAACAGTCCTCGAATCCTGAATTAGAAATTTACAAAGGTTTGTCCCAGGAAGTGACAGGACACCAATGTTCAAATGCCACTAAAAGCAAGACCACTCGGCAACAAGATAGGCACCTTGTATCTGCCCAGACATCGACAGCTCCTGAGGTTCAAACCAACCAAAAACCTATCGCACAATGTAAAAGCCCTGTCACATACAAAGACAATCACGAAAACCCAAAACTGGAGCAGTTGAAATCGTCTATGGAAGTACTAGAGGACAATCACAATGTGGGATCTATAATTCAAATGTCAAAGAAAGGAGTTTTGCAGAACCCTGCCTCTAGCTCAAAACAAGAAGACCAAGCATTTCATTTATGTGATTTGAAGAATGATGGTCAAACCATCGAACAAAACAAAACCAGGAAAGAACCAAGAAATGTGACTGAAACTGCATCATCAAAAGAGGACACCCCTACTAGTCCAACGACGTCAAAAGCAACTTTTTTTAAGTTTCAACATTCTCTACCTAACTTAGAAATCTTTTTTAATAGTCTGCTGCATAACGATATCGAATCTGAAACTGAAGTGATCAATGTGCGGAACGATGATGAAAATGAAGGGCCAAACGTCCGAACGAAGCATTTCGTTGCAAACGATACACAGCAATGTTCTGAATGTGATCTCGATTTGGCAACTTCATCCTTAATAACTAAAGACAAAGTACCCACCAATCCACAGGAAGTTGGCCATTCTGTCTCCACTTTGACCCCTAGCCAAGGAGAAAACAAAGTCCGGGATAACAGTGAAAAGTCAACGGTAACTCCAGCTGAATCATCGGAGAAAGACATTGACATTCGGGACAGCAATGATTATCTTTTACCAAGACAAGAAGCCATGAAAAGCGAGTCCAAAGAAAACATACGTCCGCAAGCAATGGATACTCCCAACAAACAGGTAAAGAAAACGCGAATCGCTGATAGACTCCGTAACCAGTCGTCACCTCCTGATCGAAATGGTGAATCTTGTAAAAAAGCAATTTCCAAACCATCCATGGGGGAAACCGAAAGACCATCAACGACCAAATCGTCTGACCCAAAAGACGGTAATAGTGATCATCTTCATAAGCAGGCAAACAGCGAGCAAGAGGGCCAAGAAAAAAATGTGAAGAACGAATTGTTAACCTACTATTTAACCACTGACAACATTCCATCCGTCTTTAGCAATAACTTGTCTGATCCAAAAAGCAGGAGAAACTCGGACGATTTGTATAATAATATGAATTCTGACGCCACGAATCCGCTTTTTTCGAAGTACCTGCAGAAATTGCTATTTGAGGGTGAAACATACTATGGGAAACGAGTAGATGTAAAAATGAATACTCTTGAAGGACTAAGCGAAAGCCTTGCAAATGACAAAAATGATAATAAAAATAATTACATTTCAATAAAACCAGTTCCTGAATCAAACTTGAAAGTGTCTGATGGAAATTATCTCCAGAAGATAAATGATGTTGCGTCGATATTCAGAAAGCAAAACAATATGAACAATGAATCAAAATCGGATAAAATCCATCACGGTAAACATGGCAACAAGTCTGAGAAGCTGTCTCTTTTATTCACAAAAAATTTCCTGCCACAGTATGAGAAAGTAAAAGACAAATATCTCTCCAAAAAGCTAAGGAAAGACGATGTAATAAGCATCAACGATCGAACACTAAAAGATTGCTCACCCTTCATATGCCACTATCCCAAGACCGTCCAGGTCAACGTGGTACACAATACGATCCTCAACAACGCACCTTGGACTGCCCTCCCATCCCCTGGCCAAACGGAAGTTGTTCAAGTAGGCGACGACACCGACAATGACAAAACATTGCGCGACCAATACCTACCCTTTAAAATAAGGATGCCTCGGCGTCCTGGGTGGAACCCCCGTGCCTACAACGACATCTTCTTTCAACATACCAATTTCATGAGCCACACGACAGCCAGACAAGGCAACCCTTGGGCCACTGGTTCCGATGTCGTCGGTGACCCCGAGAAGGTCGTATCCAAGCCGGTGTTCAGCCGACGACCCTTTTGTAGCCTGCACCCGTTTCCTGACGGTGAACTTACCAATGAACTCATGGCACGTTCAAGTTATCGACCAATAATGGCTGCCAGACTGACTTTGGATAAAAGAGAAGAAGAGTGCAAGAACTTGAAAATGAAGGTTCGTTGGTATTCCAGTATGATTAAGACACTCGATTCTAATCTCAATACTTCTCCGAAGTTTGATTATGCGAAATATAGACGTTTAGAAAGTTTGAAAGAAGAGGTCCAATCATTGAGAGAGCGAATAAGACATTATGAAAATAATCCTTACTCTAGAGTTGAAAGATCGTAACCAATGATAAACTTTTTCAAGAACGAGAAGTTGCATGGATTGAGAATGTTAAGTTATTGAAACAGGGACGGTCAGATAAGCGTGCATTTGTTATCAGGATCGTTTTAATCTTCTTTAGTGGAATGCTGTCACGATAAAAAATGGCTTTCATCACAGTTGCAAATGGAAAAAATGTATTTAATAAGAAATTATGTTATGGAGGTCACAATTTTTTTTATTACAAAGGCGCAGTTGCCCAAACAGTATCCGCTACATACAGTTTATCGCACGCACAAAGTTTAATTATATTTATATAATAATAATAATAATAATAATAATAATAATAATAATAATAATAATAATAATAATAGAGAGAGAGAGAGAGAGAGAGAGAGAGAGAAGCCATTAACACATTAAAATTTATCATGTTGTATATTGGATCGAATCATCTATTACTTTATAGAAAATGTCTACTCATTTACGTATTGATATATCATTTCTTTTTATTTCCTTTATCGGTATCCCTCTTTTACAGTTTGTGTTTTTATTATCCATCAATTACTAAACAGCATTTTTTATTGCGCATTTTACATAGTCCTACCACAAGAATTTTAACGTGATGTCACAGATTTCCCATTTGTTTTTAATGTTTTTGTCGCTGGGCCATGAGGCCATGGGGAAATGCAATGCGACTTTGTAAATATTCATGTGAAAATGATATTTCTCTGCTGATTGTTAAATTGCACTTTTCCCGTTCCTGATCATTTTGATAAATTTTATCCGTTCATGCTTGAAAGAATTTTAAATCTAAGGAAATAAATTTTTGATGAGAGGATGTTATATTTAATAAATCCCAAAATTGTTTTTATTTTGTTGCGAGAATTTAAATTTAAATGTTTTCCTTCAAATCCAATACGTTTTTAAAAATTGACTTCATATTGACTACATATCGACTTCATATAGTTATTTCAAGACTGATTTTCAAGAATGTCTAGTCCATCATAGAGATATTTCATTGTGAGATTTTAATAAATTTTCAACTATTTGGAGCGTCATTGTTGTCTTTGTTGAATGTTTATGTAATACATGTACTTGCAAAGCATGTATGTAAGGCGCGCACTGAGCGCTGTTGACTGTCTCAATTTCCACGTTGTAGCATTTCCTATAGCCTTCTATATTATATAGCTTGTCCATTAACTCTTGACCACTTCTTTGTTCGTTTTTCTTGGAAACCGTCTTTTGTAAAACCACTATTGTTTGCATGAGGTTTTACATTTTGAATGACCAAATGAATTTTAATTTTGCTCTTTTGTTTGTCCTTAAGGGTATTTTCCTTTTATCTTTGGCGGCATTTTTTATCTTAGTGCCTCAACTTTTTATAGTTTTACGGCACTACAGAATAATGGATATCAGGGACTCAAAATATCAACTTAATTAAGATTAATTAGCCCCATGCACAGTGCGAAATTTCAGAAACATTCTTCGAATGCTTTAAAAATTACAGCCAAAAAACGATGATTTTTTTTTTTGCATGAAACGAACTATAGGAATAAAGTGACTATTCTTTTCAAAGCAATTAATTGAGAAGCAATATTACCACCAGAGGAATTCAATATGAGAGATAGCCACACAAGACCTGGTGCTCAAACATTTACACAGTCTTTATCAAATGAAGATAGCCATTTATATTCATATTTCTCTAATACATTCAGATTGTGGAATAAACTCTCTACCAAGTTAAAGTACAGCAAAGATACAGGAGTTTTCAAACAGAAACTTAAATGTACAACACTAGTATCAAAATACTAAAATAATAGAGTACTTTAAGGCGCGTTAACAAGAATACTCAGCTATCTTGAGTTTTTCAGCTATTTTGAAGACTAAGACTAAAATCTAAAATGCTGTAGTTTAGAGGATATAACCCTTTTCAGGTGGTCAACTGGCACTAGCAGACATGGCCTTGTTCTATAGTGGATATTCAACATCCGCTCAAACAGGAGCTTGGGCCTTTTTATGGTAAAATTCAGACGACTCAAACACTATTGTGGAGTTCCTACATTATTTGTAAATGATTTCTTATTTGACGCACCATGTATCTTGAATTAACAGCCGTTACTAAACAGGAAGCGTTTAATCCAGGTTCGTCTTCATATGTCATTTGTTGAGGTTTATCCAAGCTTATTTTTCTGTTTGTGTAAAATGCTGCACTCATGTCAATTCCTGTGGTCATCATGTTAATACATGTCGTATTTTCTTTGAGAAATGTTGAAGCCAGTCACTTAACAAGCAACGGCTGAATTGCTTCTGTCCCTGTCTATATCCTATCATATGTGTTAGGTTGGCATAAGTCTTAGACCTTGAAAATACTCCAGTTCAATAAAAACTAATCAAATTCATGCAAAAGAAAAATAATAATAAAAATTAATAAAATTCCACTTATTCATTTCCGAAGGGATATTGTCTTCTGTCTTTTGCTGAAAACCGAGCGTCAGCCGAAAGAGCAGCTCCGCAAACGGACGCAAGTAGTGTAAATAAACTTGCCCAAGGGCGCAATCACAATGCCTTTCGAGATTCGAACAATCAGCCTTCCGGTTTTCAGCCCAAAGCACAACCGCTGTACAACTGTGACCACCAAATTACTCAGCGATAATATTATTATACGTTGTAATAACTAATAAATTAATCCATTTAATTAATAATGCGTTAAACGTTTCAACTTGGACATAATTATTCATCATAATCACACATTTCTTTTTGAAGCTATTTATCAATAGCATTCTTGAGACTTTTTGGTTAGAAAAGAAAGACTTCCCATATTTTGATCAGAAATAAACTAATTTCGTCCTAGTATAGTACTAAAACAATCATGCATGTGTAAATCAAAATTCTGATTTTGATTTCAAAACTACATAAAGACGATGCCCCATTTTTCCCATGGTCGACGTAATTGTTAGGTACATGTAATTGATTACTCTTACTCCTATCGATGTGCAAAACTTTTGCACTTTGAAACATTAAAGCGCATTTGCCACAATTCAGACCAATCAAACAATGAATATAAATCATTTTGCAAAATGGGCATCGTATGTACAAGAATAAATCTATAACCTCTTGACTTTGTAGCAAATTATACTTGTCAGCTTTCGGTCTGATTGTATGGATCTAGAATACATGTACTTTAGTAATGTTACGGTCTCGGGTTTCATGCAGGTTCTTTTGCTTGTCTGGCCATTTGTTGTATAGGCGATAGAGGTGTCAAAATAGAAAATCATTTGTTTAAGCAGTTCTGCAGATATTTCTGTCTCCGTGTCCTGCAGTTAACTTGATCAGTGCATATTTGTTTCTTATTTCGGCTACGGCCAAATGGTAAATAAGTGCATGTAGTTAAGTTCTCCAAGGAAAGGCTCAATCGATGCCGAGTCCGGTTTATTTATTGAACTTGGATTGGACCGAGAGACTGGATTGGAATTGGCTTTCTACAATATTGGCTGTGATGTCAAGTGGATATACATTATTGGCCTGTGCCTGCGTCTATACTTATTGCTCTTTCGCCATTTTTCTTCAGAATAGACGGCAAACGCAACGCATCTGTAGTAATCTTTTATCATAGTATTTTGATGTTAGTGCTGTACATGAAATCTTCCGTGCCCTTTGATGTACTTTATTATAAATTATATTGGTCCGGTGTTTATTCCACAATCTGAATGTATCAGGGAAATGTGAACACAAATTACGGCTGTCTACGTTTGATGAAAACAGTGTGAATGTTTGAGCACTAGATCTTGTGTGACTATTTTCTATATTGATTTCCCTTGTGGTAATATTGCTTGTCCATTTGTTGCTTTCAAAAGAATGGCAACTCTATTGCTAGCTCTTTGTTCTTTGAGAGGTATCCACTGTACTTTCTCCATGTTTATTTTTGTTTTTTGTTTTTTAACAGATCTGCCTGCATTTTCTTTTTACTTTCCATAACTCATCCACTTGGTTTTGAAAATTTGGATCCAATCACATTCTCTACACTTCTAAGATCGGTCTTATAAAAGTTTTTTTTAGCATTTATCCTTGAAATGTTGTGGACAGTCATTGATATTACGCTTCAGGAATTTTAGTGAACGTATTGCTTTCTTTCATATTGCATTGTATTGGTATTTCCATTTTAGTTCATTATCTAAAATAACACCTCAGTGTTTTGAGTTATTTGTAGTTTTTAGCGTTCGGTTGTGTTCATTCTATAGGTTTATTTTCTTTGGTTGTTTTAAGTACTTGGCATAATTTTTCTGGGTGAAATTCCATTTTCCAATCTTTTACTCATTGTTGGAGTAGGCCTATGTCATTTTGGAGTATTTTACTGTCATAGTGAATGATATTCTCTGCAAATAGTTTCATTTTGATCCCTTGAGTAAGATTTTGAACAATGTCATTCATATTATATTGGAAAAATAGAGTGGGTCTTACTCTGCACCCTGTCCCTGTGGTACACCTGAAAGAACTGGTTGAGAAACATTTTGTGTTTTACCTATAAGAAATCACCGCCTGTATTACTTTTCATAATTTTGTGTTAGAATGTGTTGATACTTTTTCCTACATTATTCTCTATTGATAAAATTTGAAGTGTTCTCTCATTATATGCCTACTTTCTCTCTATATATTTTGTTTCTATAATGTATAACTTGAGTCTACAGTTCTACTCGTTAATTGAGTGCGTGGGAAGTTCGTAGCCTACTCCATTCGTTGACAAGCGCTTGAGGTGATTTTGAAACACGATGTAGTCTGATTATACAAGACCAAAGAAATGATAATAGATTTCAGAATAAAGAAAGATCAACACGTAGATCTATAAAATCAAGGGAGATAACGTGGAAAGGGTTGCCATTATAAATATATTGGTGTCACTTTCGATGAGAAGTTAGAATGGCACCCTCATGTCCAGACTATTCTTAGTAAAATTAACAAACGACTTTTTTGTTTGAGGAAACTCAACTCTTTTAACATTAACAGAGTTATCCTAAATCTATTTTCTCTATCAACCATCATAAGCATTATTTCCTTTTGCATTGCAGCCTGGGGTGGAAATGTCTCAAAAGGAGACAGGAATAAGTTTAATGAAATATTTGAGAAAATCAATAAGATCGCAAAACAAAATCAGGGCTGTTTTCATAAATTATTGGTATTACTTTGTCAAAGAAAACTTGGAAATATTTTAAATGACAGCACACACCCTCTTTTCCATCAAATACAGAGATCATATAGCAGTGGGTGGATAATTCATCTTAAATCTAGATGGGAAAGATATGAAAATTCCTTTTACCTTTTTCTATAAGAAATTTTAATGCAAAATGTACTTTTTTGTCATTGGAGAATTGTCTGTCGATGCAATTCCACCTTACTCTATTCTTACAGACTTAGAATGTGTTTATACAAGATGTGATAATGCTATGAAAATTTATAGACTTAGCACAAACACCTATTATAATGTCTTAATAACTCAGATGTGACAGACTGTTTTAATGATACAAATTAACACTTAAATTAATAATACACTTTATAACTTACATTATTTATAATACTTGCTGCGATTATTACTATTATTATAATCATCTTACTATTACTATTTTCATTATTATTATTATTATCATTATTATCATTATTATTATTATTATTATTATTATTATATTTTTGTTATTATTATTATTATTATTATTATATTTTTATCATCATCATCATCTTTATCATCATAATCATCATTCTATTCTTTGTTATTATTCAATTCAAGTCAAATTCAAATAAACTTTATTAATCCAATAAAATGGAAATTACAGTGTGTCAATCGTATAAAAACAAAAACAAAAAAAAAACAAACAAAAAAGCAGTATAAAGGTATACAAGGTATTAATAAAATAAATAAAATTTACCGTATCGTACAGATTACAAACAGACCTAGGTCCACTCAACACACTCTAAGCCAAGACACTAAACTCCACCCTCCCAATGCATTCCAACTCGACCAGCGCAG
>JBCHJU010164389.1:0-10121 GCA_039654505.1 Plocamopherus imperialis | reverse complement strand
AGCAAACCAAAACACATCTTCTGAGCATATTTTTAGTTTCCTACAACCATTTTGAAATTTTCACTAAACTGCCTAATTTGATTCCATAATTTAATCATAATTAATGATACGCCTTTGGCATTGCTGAAATTTTGATGAACAATCACAGCTTTTTTGAGGTCGGTTGATCTCTAATACAGCTATTGCACAATGGGACCTACACTGTGACAGCAATATGCAAAACATTGTACATGTCCACAAACACCATACAAAAAAAAAACACATTGAAAATGTTAAATCAATGTTCAAATTAATCAACTGAAGTGATTAATGACCACAAAAAAAAAAACCAAACTAGATTTTTGTAGACTGAGTTTCCAAGAGACAATTGCTTTTTTTTTTTTTTTGACAAGACTCCAGGAGCATTATGAACCTCTGACATAGAGAGAAATAAAACAATAATTTACAAAAAATAGCCCCCCCCCCCCCAAGAACCGGAACAGACAAAAACTAACAAGCTGTTAAAAAAAAAAAAAAGAAAAGAAAAGAACAAAAAAGGGCAACAACATTATTTAAAAATACCTGAATGACTAGAGAAGGACCTCTAGCTACAATGTCTGCTGGAATCTGGCTGAGGGGGCAGTTCTCAATGGACATGATTTGTAGGTTGGAACAAAAGGCCAGCTCGTTGGGCAGGCTGTGCAGCTCAGGGTTTTCATTTATGTACAGGGACTCCAAGGCATCCAATGCACCTGTTTAGGACAAATTCAAACATGCCTGTGAGATTCACTTTTTCTTTCAGAAACAGTAGAAATATAAAAGCATGACACCAGTTTATCGACTCATCTGTGTAGTGCCCTGCAAGAAGCACGGAATTGAGATGAACGCCGAAAAGAGTGGTTTGAGTCAAATTTATGGAATTTTGAGTTTTGATTGTTTTGGTTTTTTTTCTCTAGAATTATTAATTCAGCTTTCAACCATGAGAACTTAAAACAAACGGAAATCTACTTTATTCACAATTTGATGGTTTATAAGATGCTTGGTCAAATTTTAAATGAATATTTTGAAGTCAACATGGCTGCCACGTATAACAATGTCAAACTTAAAATATGTACATCTGGTCAATCTTTATAGAACTAGATGCTAGTTCTCCAGTGATCAAACTTTCTGTTTAGATGTTGGATGGATCTAGTTCTGTGATGCTTTGAAATGCTGTTATTTGGCCTAGAACTAGACACATCTGAACCATCTGATGATCAACAAACCAAAACCCCAGTTCTGAATGTTATAAGACCCACGAGAAGCTCCCATCAAACAGGTGAGGCTAAAAAAACAACAACCCAAGACTGAAACTTCTTTCTATGGCAAAACTTGCACCAGAGTTCAGTTTTATTGAATTCAGAATCATAAAAACTACCATAAACTAAAATTGTACCCTTGTTTGTCCTGTAATTTTGAAGGCATTTTTCTGTATTTCGTCCAACTGTTGTAAGATGCCTTACAAAATCATAAAAAAAACTTGAAAGATATCTGAAAATTTCAAAAAGCATAATAAACAGCTAATGTTCTATTTTTCAAATTGATAAAGCCAAAAAACTGAAAATACTCACAGAGCCGCCCTTTTCCCAGACTACCGCACATCTCCCAACTTACAATGACCCACATGCCCACCTCCATAAACTTAATTCATGTGGAATTCGAGGAAAAACCCTCAATTGGATTGAAAACTTCATTTCCCATCACACATAGGAGGTGGATGTTGCAGGAGAAAAGTCAAATGAGGGGCAAAACACATGAAGTAAGAGTTCAAATCATTCACATAATCTTTATCAACAACTTAAAAAGAAAATGTGGTATTGCTAACATCTGAGAGATGCAATTAGAGTAGTTTAAAGCAAAAGCTACACTTACCTATTTCTATAGGCAGAGAAGTTAACTTGTTCTCCCCTGCACCAAGAAACTGTAAGTTCTTCAAGAACCTGAAAGGACAAAATATGTTCCTCATGTCATTGAACTAACACTTGTCAAGTAACACTTGGGGATTGATCCATTCGCTATAAGACACTGTTTAGCTTCAGTAATCATTGAGAAAGCAGGACAAATTTAAGATATGGAACAAACTACAGTGGAACTTCAGTATAACGTACCTGGGATACAACGTACACTCGGCTAGAAAGTACGTTTTTCTAGGTCCCAAGTCCCGACATTAGTTTTTCTTCATAAATTGCCTGGTCTATAACGTACTCTGCTAGAACGTACTTTTGGATGCAACGGACGATTTCAGAGCATCATTTTGGATAAAGTTTAAAGCTTAAAATAACTTGCACAGTGATTGGTTGCCATTTAAAATTATAATTATTAGTACTTCAGGGTCATTTATCATTTATTGGATATAAACATTTTCCATTAAAGAAGTTCAGGGTCTGAAGCGTACATAAACTACCCGCCCTTCACAGGCTCCGAGGAGGCCTGTGTTGATAAACTACCTTCGCGTCGCTCAGTCTTTTACCACTCGGCGTAGATCCTCATTTCGAGCCACTAGGGTTAAAAAGTAAGTCTTAGTCTAGTCTTTGATTTTCAAAACAGTATCTAGATGAAACTCACTTATCTGACAAGCCTTTCTTGTCAAGGGGCCTTCTAAGGTAGAGATCTAATTTGTTTTTTATATTGGTTGGGAGTTTATTCTGCAATCTGATTGTAAATTTGGGAAACATGAATAAAAATGACTTCTTCTATCTTTACATTCAAAGACATCAGTGTAAATATTATGTTTGAGATCTTGTATGACTACTTTTCAATATATAGGCCCATAATATAGAATTGTTCTCTCTTTCATCCTTAGAATAGAATTTCCCATCAAGGTTGTTTTTGTATGAGAGAAATTTAGTTGAACCAACTTTCTGCATTGAACTGAGTTTGTACGCACAAAAATTTCGTGCACAGAAAAAACCCTTTTTTAAGTTTTGCTCTGCGCCTGTGGTTGTGTGCAAGGTATGTATCATAGCTTGCTATCATCATCATGTGGTGTCCTAACAGGAACAGGCATTGACTGCCATGGCTCTCCATCCATCTCTCTCGCTCAAGGCATTCCAGAATTGATTGTTGATCATTTTCTTTGATTTTGTCCAGTTGTTCAGGCTTTCCACGTATATAAATATATATATTTATGTATATGTTATTATATATGTTTTCGCTGCCGTCCTCTACTTCTTCTGCCCTTGATCTTTCCCGCTATAAAAACATAATATTAGTTTACTACATGCCCACAATAAATTTGTGTTGGGTTATGTTAAGTAAACACTCACATGTATATATATATAGAGAGAGAGATAGATAGATATATTTATCTGATGTACATAATAAATGTTTTGCTTTTTCAGGGTGGGTTATATCAGTCATGTCAGGTGACAGTGTAAATCGTCAAATAAGCCAGATGTCAGAGACATCAGTGGCAAGCGATGGCAATTCATCAGAAGAAATGGACGATGACATTGATTATTACAATGATGCAGGAGATGATCTTGATATCGACTGCCCTAGTAAAACAGATGACCCAGAATATTTTGAATTTGAGCCTTTACAAGTAATTGATGCTGAACGATTGCTCAATGAGGAGATAGAGTCTTTATGTAAAAAACTGTCGGTAAGCAAAGTACCTTGTGATTCAAATTTAAGTATTGCTTGACAGCCATATATATGTATTCATATATACATTGTAAGTGAATTTTATGTGTATTTCCTCAGGGTTGTCTGAATGAATCTTAGTTTTTCCCCTGACTTTAATAATAATTGACTTCGATATGAATGGACTATATCATGTGTCTATATATATATATCATTTGAACATTTTTCGTTTCTTTTCTTTCATTGTCTTTTTTTCCCTTCTATTTTATTCAAGTTTTCTTATATGAACAAGTGTAGTTTTCAGTATTTCTATGTATTCATATACATGTATGTATTGTATTTAAAACTATGCTTCCCTTTCATGTGAATATATGTTTAGCTTTTTTTTTTACTATGTCAGTTTTATAATTATTTTAAATCAAGTTTTTATGTGAATATTACTTAAATTCCCTTCTTTGGATCTTTTAAGGTGGATCCATCAACTGCAAAAATGCTACTACATGTCCATAATTGGAAGAAAGATGATATATATGAAAAGTAGGTATCATAAAATGCATAATTTTGCAATGGTTTTAGATGAATCTTTTGATCGTAAGATAAATAAAAATGGATTAGGAAGGCAAGGGTTGGGACAGAACAGGTCAGTGAAACTCTTTCATTAGTTTTAGTTTCTTTTTTGTTGTTGTTTTTTTGTCTGTATTTATGTTCAGGTGAGATGCTCATTCGTTTATCTGTTTCAGTTAGCATTCATCCTTTCATTTGTATTTTTCCACAGTTACCAAAGAGATCCTACAGGATTCCTCATAGACAGCCATTTAAGAAGCAGTAGGAGGCCTGTAAGTAGTTTCTGGTCACTCCCCAGATATTTGTTCTGGGGTCAGAACAGCTTAGTGGGTGAGGGGCTCATCCACAATGCCATAGATACTGGAATTCCTACCATTGCTTTCATTTGTACATTCCTATATTGGTTACTAGTAAAAGATTGAGTCGTTGGCAAAATTGCCCTCATCTGCTTTAATGCTCTAAATTCAAGGTCGCCATGCTACATTCAGGCCTTAACCACACCATAAAAATGTAATCCCGCTTGGCAACTTCGCTCCGGCAAATCTTCCATTTTAGAAAATTCCAAAACCAGTATGGCGACAGGTCATTTTACAAAATTGGATCATCTGTTTAGAACTGTTTTTCTTGGTCAGTTAGATTGGCGAGAAGTGTGTGCATAAAAAAACCCCCAATAAAAAGTTTGAAGACATTTCTTTCTGCAAAATATTTTAAAACCCATTTCTATCTTTGGGAGCATGTTTTTATCTCTTTATTTCCCATTCTTTAAAAAAAATTTTTTTTTCTAAAACTTGCCTTCCCACATTTGTTTTATTATTCAAATTGTTTATAACTTTCATTTCGCATATGCCCTCAAATTTGTATTTTGTATTATGATTTTATGTTTTTATTACATTCATGTATTCTTTCTTTTTAAGCACTTTTATGCCTTGGCCTAAAGTGTTCAATAAATTCATTATTATTATTATTATTATCTTTATTCAGAGTAAAATAAGTAGTATGTAGATTGGACCCATATAAGCGTACCTGCAAACATTATTTCTCAATCTCTAAAGTCTTGTTTATTTTCAAAATTGAAGCTGCAGCTTAGAAGAAAAGCCAAGAAACGAAGCAAAACCGTTTTTGTGATCTGATTTTCCGTCTGCCCGGTTAATTTGACATCCTGTTACAACCAGATGAAATTAAGAGGAATAGTGTGGCAATCTATGGTTTTAAACTATTTTGCATATGTGTCATTATTTAGAATAAAATTTATATTACCATGTTGCTCTCTTAACATGTACAGTACTGATTGTTTTTGTATTTTTCTTTTTCTTTGTGGTTGTATTGTTTTTGTTTTAAATATGAAATTGACTGAAAATGATATATTTGGTTGTTGTTTTTTTTTGTTTTGTTTTACAATGTAATTTCAATCCTCCTCAACATCACTTCACTTCACATTTTTCAAATATTTTTCTCCTGAATTTTCAAATGAATTTTTACAAACAACAATTAAAATCATGCTGGATCACACTCAACTTTTCTCAGACGGCTTCTGCTCATTGTTTCTATGAATTTGAAACTTGCAGGACCAGATAATGGGCCCTAAGGCAACCTGCACTGTATGCTGTATAGAACACCCTCGTGACTGTTTTCTAGCTGTTGCCTGCGGACACTTCTTCTGCAGGGACTGCTGGGACATGCATTTTCAGACCCAAATCCAGGACGGTATTACCATTGGTGAGTTAATGAGTTTGCTTTATTGGATGCTTAGCTTGATGTTATGCCACCAAATATTTTTGTATTTGTTTTTTCACTTTTATTATTGTGCATGTAAGTACAGTGGTTTATTGTACAGATTTTTGTGCATTCATGATTGAAAATTCGGATTGACTATTTTGGCTTAAAAGTATTTTTACTTTAAAGTCTTCAGACTTTGACGATAATTAAGTCTTATTTGGAGTCAACTTGTCTTATTGGTCTCTCTTGTTGTTTTCCATTTTCAAGGTATTGCATGCATGGCGAAAGAGTGCCCAGTTCTTGTAACAGAGGATTTTGTTTGTAAGATTTTAAGTCAACCCAAGCTAAGGGACAAATATTCCAAGTTCTCCTTCACTGATCTCATTAAGGTAAACCCAAGCAAGCCAGCATGGATCAATTTTATGGCAATAGAGCATTATCACAATCATCATGTATGAGCATATGTAATAGAGCATCATCATGTATATATTGATTGGAGCATTGGTAGTAACTGGCTGCTGAGGATGTGGTCGAGCAATTTATCTATAATTGGCTAATCTCTATTGAGGGAGCGTGGATAGCTCAGTTGTTAAGACACTCGCCCACCAAGCCAATGGTCAGGGGTTCAATCCTCTGCAGTGCAGGCTTGATAAAAAAAATCTGAAGTTTTTTTGGGGGGGTCTTTTCCGCCTCCCTGTCCTGTGATAGGCAGATGAATAAGTGTCTAGTTCCTTTGGAGTTGGGCGATAAATCAGGAGGTCCCATGTGCCTTTGTGCACGTAAAAGAACCCTCTATGATTAAAATCGAAAGATTAAGCCTTATCGGCCGTAACCCTGGCAAAAATTTGGTCCTGCTAAAATAGTCATTTTAGTATCATGCACCACTATAACCTCTTGCATGTCAAACTTATGACACGTTCATTGCTCTTAATTCAAGTAGAAGAGGCAAAGCTCAGAGGGGAGTCGAGTATGGCTGGGCACCAATACTCCCCTTAGAAGAATGCAAGCCAAGGCAAAGCAATAAAATCTGCTACAAAATCATCAATTGTGATGGTAAAAGGCCATCATTGAGTGTTCTAGTAGGTCCTGACCTTGGAGGTTGTGAGAAAGGAAGAAAAACAAAACAAAACAAAACCAACTGCAGTGTTCGGCTTTGATAGGTAGAATCTGCTTGAGGGTTGAAGTGAATGAATGGTAAAGAGGAAGACATGAATTTGTATCATATGTAAATTCCCACAATTCCATTTTCATTTACTTATCAAAACATGCCTTCATTTTTAATTTGCCTCTTTCAGAAGGAAACACTTAGCAAGTTATTTTTTTAATTTTTTTATTTTTATTTTTGCATACTGAATGTATTGGTTTTTATGTCAACCTCATTTATTGTTTTGTAAGAACTCTGCATGTAGATCTGATCTGTTCTTTTCAATAAGTGTTTTGAATTTTCAGTTGGAGATTGTGCACGGCTTTGAAAATAGATTATCAACAAGGATTTGCTCCCTTAAACCGAAACGTAAAAGGGGATTTTGGCCAAGAAAGAATGAAGTAGTCTTTTGCTAATGGGCTTCGAATCAGCTTTTTGGATTTTTTTTTTTTTTTTCAGACTACTTTTTAAAAATTTTGTCTACAATTTTTTCCATCTTCTCTTTGCAACTTCTTTGGATATTGATATGCTAATTCGGGTTGTCAATTGTTTTGTTTTCTTCACACTTTTCCCCATACCAGTCTCATCCCAAGCTGCGGTTTTGTCCCGGGGTGGATTGTTCAATAATTATCAAGGCCAAAGAGTTGAAAGCCAAAAAGGTGGAGTGTCAAGTCTGCAAGGCTGTTTTCTGGTAAGGTCTTTTATTGATCTCACATTTTTGGCACAGATTTTCTGATAAATTCCTGTACTCTCATCCTTCACCTGTATTGTTGACAATTTCGTCTCTTAGATGTTACCATTTTTGGTCACAGTGGTCATGCTTTAAATTCACAACTGGAAGGTTGGTAGTTCAAATCCCAACAGGTACATTGGGATTTAACTCTTGGGCAAGGTTATTTATACAGATTACCTTGTTTGCAGCGCTGCTCTGCGGCCAACACTGCTTTTTGGTAAAAAACAAACAAACAACAAAAGACAAATTTCCCATCACGGATGAATTAGGGGAATGTAAATTCTTTTCTGACTGTAAAAGAGAATATTTACTCTTTCAGTAGAGCAGCAACTTTATTACTCTGTCCCTTTCTCTTTATGACATTTTTTTCTCCTTCACAGCTTTAAATGTGGGATATCCTACCACGCTCCTACAGAATGCGATGTTATCAAGAGATGGTTGACCAAGTGTGAAGATGACTCTGAAACTGCCAACTATATCAGTGCTCATACCAAAGATGTATGTAGATAGATAAATAACCAACATGACCTTTATTGACCTCAATGGTTTTTTTTTTTTTTTTCCTTCAGGCTGTATTCCAAAAAGGTCTTGGAATAAACTACCATACCACCATGTGGGCAATGAAAGCTGAAAAGGGGATTCTTAAGGATTTTTTTCATGGTTTTGCCCATTTATATGTATTCATATTGTGGTTGACTGCTGTTCATTAACATTTTAAAAATGGTTACTTTGTGGATACAGCATTTTTCATTTTTCTTACTTTTTTTTTTCCCGACTGCAGTGTCCAAAGTGCCATGTCTGTATTGAAAAAAATGGAGGGTGTAATCATATGGTAAGTAATACTAATTTTTGAACTTGATTATCAGTTGGCTCTGTCCTCGCTTCCGGGTACTTATTTTTTCTGTTGATAATGTTTTATTCAGTTGTTTTCTGTGACATTTTCAATTTTAAGTAAAAATAAAAGATGCATATCCAAACCTTTTTTTCTTTCAATTTTGAAAAACAACTTAAGTTGATTTACAGAATAAGGCTTCGAAATTACTAGTATTTTTATAATAGAAGTCACTGAGACATCAATGTTTCTGTTCTGTGTTAGAATTGATGAAAGATCAGTATATTTGCATGTTTCACAAATGTGTAGCCTTGTTTCTAGTGTAATTGTAAAGTGCCTAAAACCTTTTTTCTGGAGGCCGGTCCTGTTGAGAAGCAATTATTCATTTTTCTTATGATGATGATCATGATAATTATTATCATCATTTCCACCATCATCATTATTATTATTATTATTATCATTAATATTATTATTATTATTATTATCATGGTCGTCTGGAAATCTGGACACCAAATATGAGGCATACTTTTTTGCACCAAATAGTGAAGGTTTTTTTTCTTTCTTTTCTAGCAATGTCCGGAATGCCGATATGATTTCTGCTGGATGTGTCTTGGAGGTAATTTAGTTCAATTCTGTATTTTTTAAATATCTTGGGACTTTCACAGAGGCTTCCAAATTTCTTATAATTTTGACGGTGAAAAGGGTCATTTTTGAATGAAGCACAATCATCACTATTTAGCAAAGTAACCCGTTATACAAATACGGGATTTAGAATCAAGATTAAAATTTTGACACTTTCAATTTGACTCTAAAAACAGAAATGAGACACAGAGTAAACCACATTTGACTATAATCAATCCGATATAATTATTCTAGATCTACTTCTATATTTTATTTGCACTTGAGACTTTCCCGCCCACCCACAGTCTTTCTCCTGTCACATGGCAGAGATGTAAATTTCAGGTCAATTAAAACTTCTAATATAGATCTATGTTGAACATAAAGTTTACCATTAAAGCACGCTTAGTGTCCAAAGCGTCGAAAGTATCTGTTGGTTTATCAAAATAAATTGAAGACTTTACCGAAGATGTCCAAAGCGTAGGAACCATCCATGGACAGAAACTTTGATTATATCTATGAGAGCTGGCATTGGATTTGTAATTCGTAAACAATGCCCTAGAGCTGATTGCAAACTAATTATCATTCGTCATAAAAAATATAAAAGATCTGTTTATTCAACCCATTGGTTTATCAAAATAAAGAGTACCCGAAAATACACTTAGGTATCCACGACTGTAATTTTTGTAGAATTTAAATCCCTGCCAATTAATCATACGACCATATGATAAGTGCCACGCCCCTGATCACTCAATCTATATACATAATAGACTATTAAATAAGTAAATTTACAGTTATTATCGTTGTTCTTCTTTTTAATTAAATTTAAATAGGGATTTAAGGTAAGGGGCGCCCCCTGAGAGCCTTTTGAAGATTAACAGATTTGGGCAGATTCCTTCCTATATTGTGCA
>JBCHJU010164278.1:0-10122 GCA_039654505.1 Plocamopherus imperialis | reverse complement strand
CTCTCTCTCGCACACACTCTCTCTCTCTCACACACTCTCTCTCTCTCTCTCTCGCTCTCACACTCTCTCTCTCACACTCTCTCTCTCACACTCTCTCTCTCTCTCTCACACTCTCTCTCTCTCTCACACACTGACTGACTGACAGATTGTCCGTCGCTGGAAGAAGCTATTAAAAGTCACATCAACAAAAAAGGATATACAGAGACAGTTGGTGAAACAACAAAATGTGTAGTAAGACTTTTTCAAGTTGCAGAAATGCAAAACAAGACCAATGACAGATAAATCTGAAGTAACTCGAGTATGAACCTGCCAAAGTAAAAAAGAAATAATAAACACTATGGAGAAAGGAAGAGGGCCGAAGCTGGTACCAAGTGTGACAACAGAGAACCAGGAAATCACTAAAGAGCGGAAAGAAATCATCAATATATACTTATACTCAAGATTCTATGAAATGCTATATCAACAGAGTCAATAGCAAACCTATAGAATTAAACTATAACCTACACAACTAAACACTAAAAACCACAAAGAATGCAAAATACTGCCCACAACATGTCAAGGATAAATGCTACAAAATCTTTGTAAAACCAATCTTAGAATATGGAGGATGTGAATGTCAAAACCAAATAGCAAATAGATGAGTTAGAGAAAGTACAAAAAATGCAGCACAAAAATAAACATGGATAAGTTACAGTGGATAATACCCTTCAAAGAGCTAGAAAAAATAACTATTCTTTTCAAGCAATTAATGGAGAAGCAATATTACCACTAGAGGAATTCAATATGAGAAATAGCCACACAAGATACAGAAGTTTTCGAACAGAAACTGAAATGTACAACACTAATATAAAAATAGTAAAATGATAGAGTACTTTTAGGTAATTACCAATGCAAAGTACAGTAAAGATACTTAAGATTTCCAGCAGAAGCTTAAATGTTCTAAACTTACATCAAAATACTAGAATAATTAATTACTTTAGGCCCATTGACAAGAATACTCAGCTATCTGAGTTTATCATCTATCATGAAGAAGAAGACTAAGAAATTTGAGTCAAGGTGGGGAGAGATCATGGGAAAAATGTCTTAAAGTTCACACTTCAGATTAGATAGCCAATACACACAAGAAGCCAGATTGCCAACAAAATTTGATATTTATTGCCATGGCAGGGGTTCGGGACACACACAAAAACCTGCTTCGATTCATGGTCAAGATCTAGCCACCCTCATTGAACATGAATGAAAGGAGAAAAAAATCTAAGTTTTCATAAACGGGGATTGTGAGTTTCTGTGCAAACTGTATGGCTTGTCGGGTGCACAAGGAACATACCCATGCCTGAGGTGTCTTTTGCCTGAAGGAACACACCATGAGAGACGTGAAAATCCCCAGTCAGCCAAGATCATTGGCATCATTACAAACAGAACACACGAAAAACTTTCTTGAAAAAGAACAGGGAAATAAAAGCATGTTGCAAAGTACCACAATTCGCTCCACTCTCCATTGATAGAAGCAGAGTTAGACACGATCGCACCTCCATATTTGCACATTTGACTAGGAATAGTAGGAATGGTTGTTGAACATCATTGTTGTCAGATTGTTAGAAGCAGCTGCCCATGATATTGACATCAAAATTGCATCAGACAAACATGGAAATGTTGCAAACTTAGGACAAACACTTAAGAAGTACGGGGATGATTGGGGAAAAGTTTGGGATTTAGAACAGGAGTTAGAATTTGGAAAAACATGCTTGCTCTTTTGTGAAAAGGAAGAGGATATTAATCACCACACTAAAGCAAAAGAAAGACTTAAGATACAATTCTCAGAACACTGTATAATACTACAGTGGATAATTCAATGGAAACCATGTCATAAATATCTCCACTCTACGGTACACCAAGAAGTCCCATTGTCGGTCTTTAAAACAACAGAATCGCTCGCATACAACCCCTTCATCATTGATCACGCTTACACATTAAAACTCATCTTCGATAACCTTAACAAATCTTTTGATGAAGTCCATAGCACAATCTCACATTCAGATCACATGAATCAAAACTCTCCTCGTAAGATTCAAACAAGTGTAGACAAGTACATGACTAGATACAGACATCATTTCCATAAGAAAATCATACCAAAATAACAACAGTCTTGAAAACAATTGAATACCTTTCATCAAACAACATAAATTCGGTCTCAGTTTCATGGGAGAGCAAAGGGCACAGAGCATGGGCCAGTCAATACACAAATTTGAAAGGAGGAGCTACGGCATTATACAGGAAACTAAGAAAACTAGAATTGAATGTCAATCTGTTGCAAAACATTCCCTAAAACACATTGATAAAGATAAATAATGAACCGTTTGGGAAACCTGTGTCTTATATTATTTATAACCAGCTACATGTTCTCCCCACTCACTGAAGTCTCAGAGGAAATTTTGTTTTATCGTACCTAAATGCATGCTATACTTTTAGACAACGATATTGTAAAGATTTCATTCATGGACACTTTGATCCCCGCGGGTAGATGTGCGTGTATGTGTACACGTTTGAGTGTTTGTGTGTAGAAAGGTAGAGGGGGAAAGTATATTAAATTGAAGAATACAATATTATACATTTTTGTGTGTATTGTATATATAATTATGATATTCTATTTATACTGCATGTAGGGTATAATTGCAATTGGGTGAAATCCAAATTCTTGATCGGAGCTAATAAAAGACCAGTATACCTTTATTTCTATGGGTTTTTTTTTTTACTCTTTGCATAATGTGTACTTATGTATTTTATGTGTATGTCAAAGTCAAATTTGTTATACAATAGTTGCTTTCTGTGTATGTATCTAGTGTTTTATTTTTAATGTCATGCCATCAATTCCATTTGGACAACTAGTAGATCTAACGGCATTGAGTCTTTTAACATCGGCATCG
The DNA here is from genome assembly GCA_039654505.1 of Plocamopherus imperialis. Classification (NCBI taxonomy): domain Eukaryota; kingdom Metazoa; phylum Mollusca; class Gastropoda; order Nudibranchia; family Polyceridae; genus Plocamopherus; species Plocamopherus imperialis. The sequence goes on along the minus strand of JBCHJU010164278.1, from coordinate 7,198 downwards.
TAACGAAAACTCTCATTGTCAGCAACATAATTCTGCAATTAATTTTTAAATTAGCTGTTTAAGTATTTTGGTTTAAAATGCTACATCTTCAAATACCGCTTACACCACATCCCTATGATACAATTCCTTGTCTTTTCTCAGGCAAACAATAGAGCCGTTGTTCTCAATAATCATGAAGAAATCAGGGTAGCCCTGCTCTCCATGGTACCAGGAGGTAAAAAAACAAAAACAAACCCGTGTCAGTTGTAAATCAGACACAACACGCACTCGTGCCGCTACCTGCCACACCAGCTGTGACCTCGGTCACAGTCAAAGGGTCATGCTGGCGGGCGAAAGCCATTGGCTGAAACAGCACCGGTGTGACGCCGCGTCCAAGACAAGGACACCCCCATAAACCTTAAGAGCAAAGCCTTTGAACAATACATACCGTACTGCTCACATTAACATATGGATGCCAGACATGGAACATCACGAAGGACAAAATGAAAAAAATGGAAAGGAGAATGCTGTTGATCAAACTAATAAACAGAGTGAGATGTACAGAAATCAGAAGAAGTACAAGAGTCACACATGTAATTCGATACACAACAAAGCAAAATAAAAAGCAAAATGGGCAGGTCAGGTGGCCAGATGGGTGAAGAGATCAACTGTTTGGTTTCCAAGAGATACGGAGAAACTAAGAGGCAGACAGCCAAGACGATGGAGGGATGACCTGGTGGAATACTTTGGACAAGTCTGGCTCAGGACAGCAAGAGACAGGACAGGATGGGCAAGGCTGACGGAGGGCTACATACAGAAGTGGATGGACAACACAGTAGATGACACCAAGCGAGTAAATGACACCAAGACAGTAGTAAATGCCACTAACCTTTTCCTCCCGGTTGGTTTCACTTTCTTTTTGTTGTTGCCAGCAGCCTCCTGCCTTTCCTTGTAAGATGGCCTGGAAAGGAAAAAGGGAGGAAGGTATAAAAACAGAGCGACACCAGTTGATGTATAGAGCATTCTAATTATTCAGGAAGGGGAAAAATACAAAGAGAGCAACATCAGTCTGTGGGAGCCAACATAAAGATGCTTGGAGTGCTAGGAATCAAGATTGTAGCGTGAAGCATGGGTCCTGAACGACATTCCTAATCTGGTCACATGAGAATATTGCAGTCTCTCCTGTTATATGTCAGTCATTACGTTATGGAGTCTTCAGATGAAGAAACTTTTGGCTTGACAATGTTTTGCCAAAGGTAATTTGTGCAAAAAGGTGGAGAACAAGTAAAGACAGAAGAGACATTGGTGAATACCATCAACCGTTTAGTCAGTTAAAGAATCACCCTGATAGATTTCACTCCTACTTGAGAATGAACATACCAGGTAGACACGTTAAAATATATTCTAAACTCAATAATTCAAAGACTCACAAAGAGAGGGTTCAACTGTGTGAGGAAGAGGGTTCATAGTTGGTATTGAATTGTTTTAAATGAAAATAGGGAACAAGCAGATGGTGGATGTATAATCTAGAGTTAGGCCTCAGTCCCTAGTCGACAAACAGAACAGCATAGATAACCTACACCCTCTATCTGCCACATTGTGGATTTACCATTCATACAAAGATGTGGGAATAATCTGAAAAATTTGAATTCCAAATTTAAGTCTGCACAACCAGGGTTCAAACCTAGGACCATATATGCTTTGTGGTAGAGTACCCACAGACCTGTCCACGTTCCTTTCATGTACTTCACTCAACGCTTTCCTCAATAATGATTTATTGTTTCTTGGTTCACATTACGTCCCTCAAAACACGTACTAGCGTTAGCCACATGTGACCCGAAATCAAGTTAGAATCAACATTGGATTATTTGTCTCACATATTTTCTCCTCTGTAAAAATCTAAGGAATCAAGCAACAAATAGGGGATATAAAACCCATTTTGATTTAAGTCACAATAAGGTTGCAGAAGTCCAAAACTTTAAACGCCTCTCCTGCAAAATAACAAAATGTGGCTTACGCTAGTACGTGTTTAGAGGGACGATTATATACTCTCCTCTCCAAAATAAGAAAGGCATAATATATAAAATTACTGAATGCTCGGCTCTCCCTTTAAAATTCTCATTTAATACAGATCAACAACAAAGCAATGAGTAAGCTTGTAACACGCCTAGCTGGGGGACTTGTGTTTTCGTGCTTAGTGTTTTTTAATGGATATTCTGTCTTGCTGTCCCAAATCGAGACGAAATTGGTACTGGTGAATCGTGAGCCTGTAGCTTACTGTGACATATATATATATATATTTTTTTTTGTGTGTGTGAAAATTGAACATTTCATTGTGCCATAAGTATTAGAGTTTGAAATGGATTTCTACAAGTTTCAAACATTTTCTCCTGTTCTCCTACTCGATATTGCAATGAGAATTCTAATCAGTCTCATTTCTTGTGATAACGAATGACCACTGTAACTCAATCATGAACATAAACAAACACAGCTCCAACAAACGTACTGGTAAATGAAAACAACGAACAATTACTGTAATCAACCTCATTTACCTCGGCTACTGTCAACATTAAAAACAATCACAACCACCGATCAACTGACTACCAACAAAAACATGTCATCAAGTGAAGAAACATGTATTAATGTATTTTAAATGAACTGCGGAGGGCAAGAACAACTTCAGACTGTGTCACCTAAACATAAATATTTTGACTGAAAGAAAACTGATGGATCCTTTCAAAATGCCCTTTTTGAAATCGATGGTTTCAAACTAATGAGAAGAGATCGAAACACTTCTGGGTCGCAAATAAGCATGTGCAAATAAAATAGATACCAATATAAAAATTGTGCTCCCAACATGAACTGCAATCTTAGAAAGGCCATATACTGCTAAAGAATGTTGTATAACAAATGTCAAAGAGACAAAAGGGAAGAAAGTTGTGTGGTTTTTAAAAGACGCACAAACTATGTCACTTAAACAAAACGGAAATCAATAAAAAAAAAAGTATTACAGTAGAACACGAAAGTAACAAGCTCGGAAGTAGTGGGAACTTGGAAATAGCGAGTAAAATCTAAATCCCCATTTTCCCCTTATTTGAGTCATTAAAATAAGCATGAAAGTAGCGAGCATAAAAAAAATGGCCTACTCAGAAATAGCGAGTATTCCCCTCACCCCACCCCACCCCCTCTTCTAGGACTGCTGAGGGTAAAACTTTACCAAAACTAAATGTCCGAGAATTTGAGTCAGTGAAATTAGCCGCCTACCATATTCCTTCATTTAAAATGGAATAACCCACATACCTGTAGTTGGACGAGTCTAAGCTGGTGCCACGCTTGGCCGTGCCGTATATTTTAGATCTACCATAAGTGATCAGAATTGTACTGTGAGATGAATTTTACTTCATCTCAGCCTCAAACGAGCACAAATCAAACATGAACACACGAAGTGCGTACAAACGCATACGCACACACACACAGAGGTTTAGTAGCTAAATTCTCCCTCTTAGTAAAATTACTGAGTAGCATTTCATACTAAATGTATTTTGGCTGCTCGGGAATAGTGACAACTTGGAAATAGCGAGTAAAAAGGGTTGGACTCATTGAACTCGTTATTTCCAAGTTCTACTGCACTTAGATGCGCAGGAGGTCAAAGAAATAAAGATTTTGGCTGACAATAAAAATTTGAATGAACAATTAATCATTTTAGGGAAAGAAAATAAGATAATAAACAATCCACATAAAGTCAGTACAATATTGTGCTGACTCTTTTGTGAATGTAGCCAAATACATAGGAAATAACGCAACATTTGACCCAAAATCCCACTGTAGTATTAAATAAAAAGAAAACCTACTGGACATAGCAAGCTTTGAATTAACGGAAACTGATGGTGAAAGAATCGGGAAAATTATTAAAAGTCTTGACATTAAAAAATTGACAGGTGAAGACAATATATCTGTAAAACTTCTTAAGGTCAGTGTCCTGATAATAAATCAACCTGTATGTAATATTGCCAAGACAACTAAGTGGAAAGCTTAGACATGCCGAGTGAAATGATATATGCCGATGACATCGATCGACTTTATAGGGAAAACCCACGTCGATGTAACTGAAATTGAAAGCGTACTACAAGAACACCATCTTAAAGTCAATGTTAATGGAACAGAATGAACAACACTCAAAAAAGATGTTGACCACTGGAAAACATCAAAGAAAGTTGGTCCATTACTTGGAAAAAAGGAAGATGCTGAGCATAGAAAACACCTGTCAACTCTAGCACTGAACAAAATGACACTATTGACACACATTTAGAAAAGGGCAGACAATGTAAAACAAATATATACAAGAATCAAACTGTACAACTCATTGGTCAGGTCTATTTTACTATACAACTGCAGCACATGGGCCTTGACAAAAACAGAAGAAGATAAACTGAACGCTTTTCATAGAAAGCTGCTAGGAGGGCCTTAGGCATTCACTATCCCACAAAAATCTCCGACAAATCGCTATACATCAAATGCAAAGAAAGCCCCCTCTCAATCCAAATTTTAGAAACTAGGTGGAGACTTTTCGGACATGTTCTCAGACGTAACACAGAAATTCCCGCTAACAAACAATGTCATTTTACTTAACCCAAAACACTAAAAAGTCTGATTGGTTCCACATGAACTGCGTGCAAGCAAAATCTAAAAAATTATAAGTGCTAGCAACAGGAAAAAGAACATTTTCAAAAAATCCTACTTTCCAAATCGATTAAGTCTTAACATGTGAGGAAAGTGTTAAATTGTTAGGAATAGACATAGATTATCAACTGAAGTTTGATTTTCACGTAAAAAAAAAAAATGCAGAAAGGCATCACAGCCAGTATATGTTCTGAAAAGAAAAGGAAAATCTCTAACTCTAAGCTAAATAAATACAACATATTTCAAACTTTTATTCTATCTAATTTCAATTTTGTACTTTAGTACTTTAGCATGGCCGTTTTGTAAGTACACAGAAAATAGAAAAAATTCAAGAATGAGCACTTAGAATACTTAGATTCATATACAACAATAACAAAAGCTCATATGAAGACCTTTCACAAAAAGCAAAAGTTCCATCACTAGAAATTAAGAAATACATACTATGGCTATCGAAATGTTTAAAATGTTTTATATAATTTATCACCAATACTTCTTCAAGATCTAGTAACTTAAAAAAAAGTAAATATAACTTAGATACACAAATATTACTAATGTTCCAAGGATAAGAACAACCTGTTTGGATAAAAAATCTTTTAAGAAAGCATCTGCAGTTATTTGGAACCAATTGTCTGAACACATAGGGTCAACTTCAAACTTTGATGTTTTTAAGGGTCAGGTTTCATTGTGGAGAGTGTAAATGCACACAAGCTAGTTTTAAATTTTAATGTTTCAAATACATGTAATTATTTATATAATATTTTTAATGTCAATAAAAAAAAATCAAAAGGGGTTGCCTGTACTATTCGGGGATCACTTTTCTTTTTGTTTCTGTGTTTTATGAATCAACCGACAATAAAAATTTTTATTTAATGATTTTGAAGTCATATCCACAATATATTGTCAATTAAGTGAATGATGGGAAAATGATGGGAAATATGGAGAATGGTTCATTCCTGTCTTTTGAAGGGAGACTATTCAATAATACGTTGTGCCTTTCTTTTTTTTTGGAGAGTAAAATAACAGTATGCCACATCCTTTCCTTTAACCTCTGTTACAAAAACAACTGACAAAAATACAAAATGAAATGAAACTTGAATGGACCAAACACTTGCACAACACGCTACTTCCAGAAAATCTGGTATGAGGCCTCTCAGCAACTTTTCATAAACCGTCTCTTTTTGCCTTAACTTATGTTCATCTTTTGCTTTTTTCAAAGCGATCTGTGTTATTGGCCTAAACATCTTCTCACATTTTTGAAAATATGCTTTCAACGCTATGTTTACGGGAATTTCAGAATTTTTCCGTAAGATTAGTCCAAAGAGATACCACCCCAACTCTAAGTCTCTCAATGACTGTCTTGCATAAGGACATGCCTGATAAAATTGTTGCATGTTCACTCAGACGCATATCACTCCAAAGCTGGCAAAAACCCTTTTACGATGATTCACATCAACTCACCCAGCTCGGTGTTTCTTCACAGACAAGCGGCCCACGTCTGCTAGGTCTTCTTCGTATCCAGACTTGGCCAACTTCCTCTTCTTGGCCTTCTTCTTCTTTGAACGCGCTGATTCTGATGGGGAGAGAAGAGAAGAAAAAAATGAGAATGCTACCAAAAATCTAGTAGAGACATTGCAAACTTCCAAAGCAAGGAAAGTTGCCGTTATAATGAGAAGCTAAAAAAGGAACAAATCCCACTCTAGTATTAAAGCTGTAAAAGAAAACCTACCCGACATAGCAAGCTTTGAATTTAGGGAAACTGATTATGAAACCATAGGGAAAATTATCAAAAGTCTAGACATAAAATACTCATAAACTATTTGCTTTCGTACACATTGCATGGTGTTCATCCTTCCATTGCAGTCTATTATCCATAATAACACCTAAATATTTTGCATTCTTTATAGCGGTAGTGTTTGGTTATGTAGGTTATAGTTTGATTCTATAAGGTTCTTTTTATTGGTTATCTTGAGGACTTGACATTTTTCTGGATGAAATTCCATTTTTCCAATTTTAGTTCTCCTTGTTGGAGTGAGTTTATGTCATTTTGGAGTATTTTACAGTCATTAATATCCTTTATTTCTTTATGAAGTAGGCTGCCATCTGCAAATAGTCTCATTTTGGTCCTTGCTGTAAGATTAAGATCCTTACCTGTGCTATTAGACCTTTCAATGAATGTGTTCAACGGTTTGGCTTTTCCGGCTTTCTTCATGGCTCGAATGCCCAGCAACTCTGCTTTACTCATTTCAAACTTGACCCTGTCTTCGGACTGGATGTAGTAGAAAAGAAGAAAGAAAAAAAAGAAGTAAAAAATCCATGATGACCTTATCTTCAACATTTCATTTGCTTGTGATTCTAAGTAATCACAAATGTGCTATGAAAAAAATATGATTGGAAACAGAAGCCTTTAATGTCTCCAACGGAGAAACTTTGAGAAAGTGAGATTAATAATACTGTAAACAATAGGATAATACTATATGATAATTATACATTTTTTCATGAATAATTCCATTCCATTCCATTGTATATCGTAGAAACATAT
>JBCHJU010164277.1:0-16020 GCA_039654505.1 Plocamopherus imperialis | reverse complement strand
CGCACGCTCTCTCTCGCTCTCTCTCTCTCCACACACACACACACACACACACACACACACACACACACACACACACACACACACACACACACCTTCGCTTCGTTTCCGGTGATTCCTTTGAAGGAGTTTGTCAGCAAGCCAATGCTAAAAATAAACAAGCTCACACTACTACCGACCGACAACTTAAGACGGGCCGAGAAATTACTAGAGACCGATAGCAAAACGGAATTCATTCAAAACACATTAAGAACACACAATGCCAGTGAAGAACTGCGAAGAACTGCGAAGAACAACGCCAGTCCAGTTGTGGGAAATGGAATCCTGTTCTTGCTCCTGATTCCAACTCTCATCATTAAAATCTCTATCTGGTGTCGATTGTCCTCTCAAGAGCCAGTACAAACACAGACAAATTGCATGGACTACGGTACTAGTACCGCTAGTATCGCTCTTCAATGATTCTACCCGCCATCCATTCTCTTCCTCCCCCCCCCCTCTTCCCACACACCCAGGATCGGGCCCCGTATCACGACGGAGGCTTAGCAGAAAGATAAGGGGGGGGGGCACTATTACAATTTCCGCACGCAGCTGGTCGTAATCCCCTCCACTAAAACCGATAACTTGAAAGTAGGAAGTTCATACGGCGCCTCCTACAACGAATCCTTGGTCGCCTGGTGGGGCTGTGAAGCACCTAGCCACCTAGCCACCAAGCCACCTAGCCACTTAGCCACCTAGCCACCTACGTACCAAGCCATTTAAGCACCAAGCCACCAAGCCACCAAGCCACCTTGCCACATAGCCACTTAAGCCCCAAGCCACCAAGCCACCAAGCCCCTAGCCACCAAGCCACCAAGCCACCTAGCCACCTAGCCACCAAGCCACCAAGCCACCAAGCCACCAAGCCACCAAGCCACCAAGCCACCAAACTACCAAAACCGCCAAGTCACCAAGCTGCTAAGAAGCTAAACAACCAAGCCACCAAACTATCAAGCCACCAGCCAAGCAACCAAACCACCAGCGAGACGTGGTAATTAGGTAGACACTCAAAGCGTCCCCACCTGCAAGTAAACTGTGCCTCGTTTTGGCCACAGGGTTGGGGCGGGGGAAGGGGGGGGGAGGGTAGCTCAACCATGGCTTTGCTGCCCTTTGCGTCCAGTCTGGATCGCTTTCCATTCGATTCCCTGTCTGCAGTAATCATTGATGGTGGCAGTGTTAGTGGCAAGTATGACATCCGTGTTGGATGTAAGGCACAGCACTGCATGGGCCAGACACCGTCATTTGATGGGCGTGAGTAATATTGATGAAGAATGACGCGGTGTCGTCCCTTATCTAATTTACCCTCCCATCAAAACCTCGCTTGGTTTGGTAGACGCCATGCTTTCCTTTGCCTTGCCACGAGTTGTGTTGGTGGGTAGGGACCCCCGTGGGCAAATTGTTGGTAGAGAACACCCCGCCCACCGTAAATGTCACTCTGGCAGATACGCGCATGGCAGTTCGATAAAGATAAAAGACGGGCAGATGGCCTTAAAGACGGTGATGGATTTAATAAGAGCGTAATGAAGGTTATAGGCGTGATGGTGCCGAGAAATGGGATATATACTTAGGTAGATGATTGACGGTGAGCTAAAGTGGTCCAACTAAATTTGGGATAAACAGAAAGGTCTTAGACACCGGGAAAAGAAAGGGAGAAGAAGAAGAAGAAGAAGAAGAAGAAGAAGAACAACAACAACAACAACAACAACAACAACAACAACAACAACAACAACAGCAAAAACAACAACAACAGCAGCAGCAGCAGTAGCAGCAGCAGCAGCAGCAGAAGCAGCAACAACCTCAATAAGAATAATGAAATGTGGGTTTTCTTTTTCTGAGTGTTGACTCTTGGTTTTTGACCGAAACAGAGCATCTGCCGAAGAGCCGCTCCGCAAACGGAGGCAGTTAGTGTAAGGTAGGTAACCTTACCCAGGGTTCAATCACAATGTCGCTGACGGGATTCAAACCAGCATCCTTTCGGTTGTGAGCCTAAAGCAAAACCTCTTTACCACCGTGACCACGCGACCAAACATCCATCATCCAACAATCCATCCACCCACCCACCCACCCATCCAGCCGACCACGCATCCACCCAACCACTCGTCCAGTCCAGCCACACATCCACCCACCCTCCCAACCATCCATCCATCCATCCATCCACTCATCTTTCCATCCATCCATCCACCCATCCATCCATCCATCCACCCCCTTTTTCTATCAACCCGCCCATCCACCCACCCTCCCAACCATCCATCCATCCATCCACCCATCTCTCCATCCACTCATCCATCCACCCATCCACTCATCCACCCATCTACCCACCCATCCATCCACCCATCCACCCACCCAACCATCCCCGTACCCCCAACCCCAATAAGACCACTACCAGAAAAACCCGGCTCTGCCCCCCGTCCCACTTGGAGGCCATGTTGCTACTCAGGTGTCAGTGCCAGGAAGGCCAAGCCAATAACGGCAATTGGAAAGCTGGTCTCAAGCCGGGGATGACTGATGGGTGGGCGTGGTGAACGGGCCAGTGCCGGACAACGGCAAGGAGATGGCTGACAGGCGGTTGGCAGAGGATTGGCAGAGAGAGGCCTGGGATGGATGTTGCGAGGAGAGATGGGAGGACGGGAAAATCAGGGGAGGAACGGTAGACGGGAAGAGGACCGAGTGGGAGGAATGCGACAAAGAGCGAATGACCGGTTGGTAAAGAGAGATAAAGATTGATTGAAACGTACGTCTAGATAAGGGAAAGATAGATATAAAGATAGATAGATAGATGGATAGATAGATAGATAGTCAAATAGATAGTTTGGTCGATAGATGTAGAAAGAAAGATAAATAAATGAATTAATACCTATCTATCTATCTATCTTTCTCACTATCTATCCATCTCACTATCTGTCTCACTATCTATCTATCTGTTTATCTATCTTTCTCACTATCTATCCATCTCACTATCTATCTCACTATCTATCCATCTATCTATCTATCTATCTATCTATCTATCTATCTATCTATCTGTCTATCTGTCTATCTATCTATCTATCTATCTATCTATCTATCTATCTATCTATCTATCTATCTATCCATCTACGGCGTATCTATCTCTTTCTCTCTATTTCTATATCCATCTTCATATCTATTTATATAAATAATCTATCGATGATTGATCATGCAACACCTCAGTTTGACAGCCTTTGTTCGAACTTATTTGTAGCATATTTGGAACACGCTCTGCACGAAGTGAGATCCATCATCCAGACATTGGAAGCAAAATATCAACAAAACCCTCCAAGAGAAATCATGCATTATGCTGATTACGTCGATTTTGTAGGGCTAGAAAATATCGAAACCAAAGATGTGCAAGGTACATTGGGAAAATACTACAAACATGTGGTAACAAAGACAATACCGAACTTACCTGACTGACAAGAGGAAAAACATCATTGAAGGAAGCAAAGAAAGTTTGATCTATATTGGGCGATACAGAAGTTGTGGAAAGCATGAAACGGCTCTCAAAGCAGGTAGCTCTGACTAAACTAAATAACGCTTGGTTAGGGAAAGACAAAATGAAACCAACCACCAAACTCGAACTGCATGTATGTTTTGTACAACCAATCATGACAATATTATGACAGTGGGACAATGGCACTAACAGAAATGGAAGAAAAAAGACTGGATGCTTTCCACTGGGCATAGTTGCCAAAAGCCCTTGGTTTCCAGATAAAATAACTTACTTGTCGTTTTACTAAAAAAAAACAACAACAAAAAAAAACAAAACAAAAACCAACAAACATTTAATGAGACGTCGCCGTTATCTGAAACTCAGAACATGTAGGGGCCTTTTCGGACACATACTAAGAAGAAGCTATATATATATATATATAAAAGGAAATTTTGCTCCAATGATATCGATGAAGTTATACGTATTACATTATGTACGCCTGTCTTGAAAAACTCCTGCCTCAAAACGACCATACCTATTCCTACATTAACATCTTCAGCTGAGAAGAATTTCTCCATATTTTATTCGTGATAAATAAGTTTGATGTGTCCATAAGTGGCCCCTTTCCACATATTCATGGAAGGAAAACAACTTCCGGCCACCCTGAGAGTCGATAGCGACTAACAATAAAGCAAGCCGTCCGGGGTTTCCTCATGCCACGTCACACTTTGGGGGGGCCACACGGTCTATGACATTTCAAAACCAAAAACATGAAACAAAAATAAACATAAAAGCTCTAATTTATTCCTGTCGACGCTTAATCAGATCGTAAAATAACAACATTATCCCGGTATTACTCCGACTAAATACTGCCTTCAGTAGTCGTGGGTGTAATCGTATCGTCGATACTGCACGGACTTGGTAGGCTTCTTTTTGTCAGGATCGATTCCAACATCAGCCATTGGATTGCGGCTTCCTGTTTTAGACGAAGTCGTGTTGGTCAATAACTACTGCAACAAAAAGTCTAGACGTCGAGTTTACCTTAGCAGCCAAGTGAAAATGACAATAATTGCCAATGAGGAATGAAGGTCGAGGTCGGGTGGTTTGGGGGGCCAATACCGGATCTCCTCGTCCTTGCGCAACGCCGCAGGTTTATTATTGATTTGGTTAAAATCTAAACGTCATCGCCCTTCGTGATTTATTTCCCTTTCCATGCAAGGACCCTCAATGTTTGGTACATGGTTTGAGTGGAAAACTACGTCTTTAAGTGTGTGTGGTAAAGAATGCAAAGGATGTCAAGATCAGGGTCTTTGCTGTGTAGCCCTCGTAAGGTCTACATTATCTTTTCCTTTGAAACTGGAACCTTACGCCTTTTTCTTTGTAGTGTTTGTAGAATGGCAAGGGAAGGCATGGGGAACATTGTGCATTGTGAGGGCAAATACAGCCGTCAGTTTATATTTGAAGCGATGAATTTCCGCCTGAAATCTTATAAAGAGCAAGAGCGATCTCTGATTGATAGAAAGAAGGATGAGTATCGCATAGGGTAAGGGACAACTTGAGAACAGCAGGGAGTAAATTATAGAAATAATCATTTATAGGAAACGTAACAAGGACTGTTTGTTTTGGTGCTCTTAGTCAAGTGCCATACTGCACCGCCATTAACTATCTTTTGAAATATACATAATGGTATATTATTTTATGAGATACACTTGTATAGAAGCCATGCCCAACTTCACATGACAAGAATCGGAGAAAGGATTGGAGCCATACAAAAGGCTTAGACGGCTGTTTCCAGCAAATCTATGAAAACGAAAAGGCAATAATTGGCCAACTTAAGGCAGACAAGGATAAAGTGACTTACTTTCTCCACTAACAAACCGTTTCGTCCCATCGGAACTCAAAGTAAAATTACGCCCTGTCAATCAAGACTATCGAAGTAATAACTGGCCAATCGAAATGAAGCGATGGCGACTTCCAATGATCTACATTAGCTTATCAAACGTTATGTAAGTGTATTCCCAGATTGGTGTGCTGAGCATGTCCTTGGACTAATTGGCATGGCCTTATCTGTAACACGACCAATTGTAGCTTCTTGCCTTTCATCCGGGTCTTCAGTGCTTTGATCTGGCAGCGGTCTAGGTTTGCTTGCCTGCAAGTAGGTCTAGACTCTAGCTGTACACCGATTTCATCCACGTTTTCTATCAGAGGGTTTAACTCTTAGACTACCGTGAACCGAGGGGCACTGCGGTAAAGTGGTTGACCTTCAGACTGCGTACAGACTGGTCAAGGGCTCGAAACCACCGAGTGACGCATGTGTTATCATTTAAAGAATAAAAAATTACCCATGTTGCTTCTCTATACCAACACTTGGGGAAAATTGGTACAGCTTCGCCTAGGAAAGTATTCTGCATAGACTAGCATCCTATTTATAAAGTGATAGATTAAATGTATCACGGTAAGCTTCATGCTATGGAAACTGAGCCGTAAATTAAATCGTGTTAATGCCGATGAAATGGTTCATTGTAGCCATCGAGTTAAACTGTGATTTTTGCCGAAATGTCCGTGTCTAGTAGTCAAAGGGTTAAGAGTCTCGATTCTTACTTAGTTGTCTGGCTGAGACACCTCCACCGGCTTCACGACGGTGTACAAATACATGAATGTATCTTTTGACTCTTACTATACTTGCCTGTGGATATGGATTCTTGGAGGTTTGCGGCCGTTATAAATATCATAATATAATATGAAGTGAAGAGATATGAAGAACATTCATGTGATAGGGCGACCCCGAATAACTGGATGGTGTCATGATGGTTTTGAACAACCTTGGTTTCTGTACATTCATTAGAAAACAGGTCATGATGGTTTTGAACAACCTTGGTTTGTATACATTCATTACAAGACGGGTCATGATGGTTTTGAACAACCATGGTCATTGTTCACTGGAAGGACAAGCAACCAGGTTAACAGTTGTAGTACAATGAAATAGATCTGACACATTAGATGTTGCCAATCTTAATAGGCCACCATAGAGAATGATTACAAACACAGAGGGCAGAATTTTCATGGACAAATAAGAAAGAAAAATTTGGATCCACAGAGATTTGAACCCGGGTCACACTTTTGCTCGATAACCTTTCTGATGCACTGAAGACCATGGCCAAAGAGAATGGCTTAATATATTATCATTGTTGAATATGTCTCAATCTAGACCTAAGGTTTAAAATTTGCATCCTATTCAGAAAGTGATAGATCTAATCTGTCACTGTCCGCTTCATGCTACAGAAACCGGGATAAGCTTCGGCCCTATAAGCCGAAAGGCTTGAAAGGACTACTATATACATGTATCAGACAACCGCCGCCGTTTGCATTCACTACATGTTTTGATTAATTTTAAGATGTCTGTAAGCATAAATTATAAGTCCAGCGTTCTCACCCTACCATTCTCGCCTATCAGCATTCTCATGGTTGTCGCTGGGAATCCATACACTACAATCATCGATACTGGAAGCACCTGTCGGATGGACACAGGAAGATTCCATCTAGGGTGTAAAGCCTTAAGCCACCATTATTCCAGAACCTTCTCCAGACCCACTATCACAATTATGACTTGCTTGACTTTTTGCCTGTCGCTGTCGGGGTCGTCGGACTTTGCAGCTTCAGCCGTTCTCCGAATCTCTCTGCTGGGCCCATTTTTCTCTGTTTTGTGCAATGTTTATGATTTGTTCTAGTTCTGTCAATGATGTTAGTTGCTGTAGATGGTTCTTGAGTGCCTTAAGATCGTTGTTTAATGTTATTTGGAGCGTTGTTGTTGGTCTTCCTTTTGTCCTTTTGGTGTTTTGGGTGAAGTAAAATGACATTGCTTTGTGTGCGGGGATTTCTGTGTTGCGTCTAAGGACATGTCCGAGACAGTTTGTCCAGTACTCTTTATTATCTATCTTGAACATGGACTTAAAGATGTAAGAATAGTAAGATGTAACCAGGCCAAAACAGTGGAAAGCTTAGACTTACCAAGTGAAATAATATACTCCGATGACATCGATTTATAGGAAAAACCCACGTCGATGTAACCCAAATCGAAAGCGCGCTACAAGAACACCATCTTAAAGTCAATGTCGATAAAACAGAATAACGCTCAAAAAAAGACGTCGACGACTGGAAAACATCAAAGAAATTTGGCTCATTACTTTGAAAAAAGGAAGATATAAAGCATAGAAAGCATCTGTCAACCCAAGCACTGAAGAAACTAACACACATTTGGAAGAGGAGACAAAAAAAAAAACAAAAAAAAAACAAAACAAAACAAGAATCAAACTGTACAACTAATTGATCAAGTCTATTTTACTATACAACTGCGGCATATGGGCCTTGACAAAAACGGAGTATGATAAACTGGCCGCGTTTCATAGAAGACAGCTAGGGAGGGTCTTAGGCATTCACTATCCCACAAAAATCTCCAACAAATCGATGTACAACAAATGTAAAGAAAGCCCCCTCTCGATCCAAATTTTGAAACTAGGTGGAGACTTCGGATTTCGGACATACATTGTACTATTGACTTGCTTGACTTGACTCAATTGCTTTTCGCATCTTACTCAACCGAGTAGGACGCCTCAGCAATTTCGGTGATCTTCTTGGTCAGCTTATTCCAATCTTTTCGATTTACTTCTATCAGCCATTGCTAAAAAGAAGTTAGGCATAGTATAAACCAATTAAACAATGGTTAATGTCCTTGAAAGGGTGACACTTGTAATGAATACTTGAAGAAATAATAGATGAACAAATAGCAATTCTCAATGAAACATTTGAAACGCATGAAAGCATTGGAATAAACAAGGGTATTATGATAACATTCCGAAGCTCACTGCTTTGAAACAAAGAAGACATTGAACATCGTAAGCATTTGTCAAATTTAGCTTATACAAACTTACTAGCATCTGGAAAAGAGCTGACCAAACGAAACAGAAAACAAGACTGTACAACTCTCTGATCAAATCGATTTTGCTTTAAAATAGCGGAACATTGGCATTGACTAAAAACTTAGGAAGATAAAACTAGACTCGTTCCATGGGAAACAGTTACTAGGGTTTTAGGCATATTCTATCCAACAACAATTTCAAACACTTCCTTAAACAAAAAATGTAAAGAAAGCCCGCGATCCATTCAATCTTTGCAAGCTAGATGAAGCCTTTTCGGGCACAATTTGAGGCTTGACCCGGAAATCCTGGCAAACAAAGCAATAAAATTCTATTTCACCGACAACACCAAAAAAAAGGGAAAGGAAGACCGACAACAACACTTCCGGTAACATTAGATAATGACCTGAAGAGACTCCCCAGCAACACAATTCACTTAACATCAATGACTGATTTCGAAAATCTAAGAGTCCGCGCACAGAAGAGGGGAGTTGGTCAATTTCACAATAAAAGTAAGGAGAACAGCCGAAGCTGCGAGATCAGATGACCCCGCCCGCGGAAGGCACTTAGTTAAGTCAAGCAAGTCAATTGAACCCAGCCAAATACAACATATATGACACCTCTCTCCCCTAAACAGTTGAACCTTTAATTATAAAATTTTGGCTGGAAAACATGTTACTTTGTCTGGATTTTAAATACGTCATACGATTTTCGATTTACCTACCGAACAAATTCACATTAAATTTTTATTTATTTGATTTTCTGTCCTAGTACATTGATTACAAAGAGCAATTTATAAAGAACTACGGAACAATACAGTCAATTTTTCATTCCTACTTCCTGTTCGTATTACAGTTAGTCGCCGCAAAGTAACAGGCCACTAATCTCAAACCTCCAGGATGGAATACAAAAACTTGTCGCCGCAATGAAAGCACTCGACAACGTTATGATAAACAAACCGGAGCAAAACCGGTAGGTAGCCCAGCTTTATCTAGATGTAATAGGAGACAGTTGGAGCGTCCATTTCAAGCAGGCTCTCAAAGTGTCGGCCCGCACAGTTCACATCCTGTCGATATTAATTTCTTCTCAAGTTTCACAGACTATATCGAAACGTGCCAAAAGCCCAAAGCAGAAATAGACGCTGATAAGTACCTAACCTAAACATATCTCTTAAATTGATCTTCTTTGTGATAGCTCCTGATGAGATGAAAGGGGAACCTTGTCCATCAACACAATTATTGATGTATTTTCTGTTACCTGACACCGATTTCCTTCATATTCTGTCTCACTTAAGGCCGTCACCAGGGTTGCCAGATAATATTTCGACATGACGCCAGACCAGTTACCGCAAGAGGCCAATTTCTGCTACAAGAAGCCAAAATTCAGTGAGCCCCTTAACCTAAAAAATCTCTTGAGATTTGCTAAAAACGAAAAAAAACTTTCACAACCTGTAGAAAAGGTTCCCAAAATTTTCATTCTTCAGAAATAAAAAAACAAATGTTAATTAAAATAAAAAGCCCATTCCCTTACTATAATAATCTTCACTGATAACAGCCAAAAGGGCCATTCTAGAATCTTCATCCTATTACTATTACCCTCTTGAATTCAATTCGGAACGTATTGTCCACTATCGCTCTTAATAGGATGAGCAATTGCAGAAGAAAATGATTCCCATATTGAAAGCCAATTTAGAGGAATTCGAAGCACTGATGTCGTCTGGGCCCATGGATGGATAGTACCAAAAGTGTTTTGTTCGCAGGACCTTCTGGGTAAACATCACAGGACTTGCTAGGTCAGCCTCGTTTAATAACAGCCTCGTGTGGATGAATGAGAATAGACTGAAGCTGAATGTTGATAAGGAACTTGAAAGATGTAAACAAATCTAGCATTGAAATAGGAGACACCTGTATTTATTTCGCACCAACTGTTAAAAACCTTGGAATTTATTTTGACTCTAATCTGTCTATATCAAAGCAAATCAGCCCTGTCATAAAATGTATCTACCTTGATTTGAGAAGAATTTGCCAAATCAGACATCTTATCTCAGTTGACAAAGCCCAGATGCTTGCCACATAATGTCAAGGCTTGATTACTGTAATTCTATTCTGGCAGGGATCACTGGAAACTTCGTAAAGAAATTACAGGTAGCCCATAATAATGCAGCCAGGGTTGTATTGAGAAGCAAGAAACGGTGTCATGCATCTCCTTTGCTGACAAGACTGCATTGGCTTCCAGTTGAGAAGCGTATCACTTATAAGATGGCAACACTGTGTTATAAGTGCTGGACTGGCCTAGCCCCATCTTATTTGTCTGATCTTTTGACTCCCTACACCCCCTCCCGTCAGCTAATGTCCTCATCTGACACTAACAGACAAACAGTGCCCAGAGCAAACTTTTAAGTTTTTGGGGGAAAGGCAATTTGCCTGTATTGCTTCCAAAATCTGGAACTCGCTGCAAAAGAAAATGCAAAATGGTGACTGCATTTAAGAGAGCTTTAAAAGCACATATTTTCTCATTATAACTTATTTCCATGCCTGTATTATATTCACCAATTTGTAAAAATGGCTCTTATTATATCTCTTTAAATTTGCTGTACAGCTCCGTTAGGTATCTACCAATTGAGAGTGTTATATATTTGAATTGTTAGTATCTGCGTTTAGAGCCTGTATTATTATTATTATTATTATTATTATTATTATTATTATTATTATTATTATTATTATTGTTATTATCATTATTATTATTATTATTATTATTATTATTGTTATTAATATTATCATCATTTTATTATTATTGTCATTATTATTGTTATCGTCATCATTATTACTACTATATAAATAAAGTAGTAGCAGTAGTCGTATCATCATCATCATTATTTTCATGATGATTATTATTATGATGATTATTATTATTATCATCATCATCCTAAATATCATCATCATTGCTATTGTCATTCTCATTATCATTATTATTCTATGATCATCATCGCATCATCATCATAAAATTATTAGTATAAATGTTATGATCATTATTACTATAATTTTTACCATTTGCTTTGGACAATAATTTTGAAGGGTTTTTATAAACACAGAGAAAAAATTCAAGTTTGATGCATTCAGTTTGGAAAAATAATGAATCACTTATTAATATACATATACATGTTCTGTTTATTGATTCATCTTAAAACTCAATACATTGCTTTTATTTCTTCAAATACAGAGACCAGTTGAATTTTGCTGTCCTTGAGTTACGTGAAACAGGTGAACTAGACAAATGGCAAAGAGATTGGTTTGATAAAGGAGAATGTCCGCGTCACAATCCCAACAAAGATGGAGGGCAAAGTGCCCTTAGTTTGGCTAATGTTGCTGGCATCTTTTACATTTTAATTGGTGGACTGGTTACTGCAGTATTGTCTGCTGCCATTGAATTTTTGTACAAATCAAAAGAGGATTCTTCACATAGTAGGGTAAGAGACAAAAAGAGACATATATAGATTAAAAGATTGATTTGAGAATATGCACCAGTTCTTTGAGACAAGAGAATTGCTGAACTGGAAATCTTCAAAATGAACAAATAAGTGTAATGTAAAATCCCAAATTCCACTAACCTATTACATTTTTCAAATGTTTATTCAATGGGGAAACATAAGATATAATATGTTTCAACACTTCTTACAAGATAAAGTCAACTAAAATAAAATATTAATCATGGAAAAGAATGAACCTCAAAAGGTATGATCAGCAGAGTTCTCTGAGATATTTTTATTCTTTTTGATGTTCTAAATACCTGCATGGGCTATGTGTATGGTATGAGCTTTTTTTACCAAACAGCTGCCACTGAAAAAAAATAATATATTTTTTACTCCTGATAGTATTATATCAGCTAAATAGAGTCTTGGTTATCGTAAGATTGAACGAATTCTCACAAGTCATTTTGAAAGGTTATTCAATTGGTTTTATTTATGCCTTTAATTAGACTTCATTTGGATGTGCTCTAAGATCAAAAGCCAGGCTTTCATTCAGGGGCAAAGTGGAAAAAGGAGCTCAAGGCCAGCCCTATAGGAGACCTCATAATTCAGTTACAGTAAGATGCTTTTTTCTTTGAAGAGATAACAAGCTTTTCCATTTTTTTCCTCCTAAGAAAGGAGGATGATTTTCATTGCTTTTACAGTGTTCACCATTTATATCGACATTTCTTCTTTCGACATTTCTGTTATATCGACATGCATCTTTAAGCCCATTATTTTTTCCTCTTTATGCTAACTAAATATTATATTCTTTATTTACACGGTCGCAATAACATTTCTCGTATATTGACATGCCGATTATCCGATTGAATTGGCAAACAAGCCCACACTATCAAAACTATGGCTTAATAATTAAGATTCTACTACTATTACATTCTGTGCTCTTTGTGACGTGCTGTGTGGCCAGCAGGAAGGGCAGCGTGGGCCTAGTGTACACTGGGGTAGTGGGAGGTGCTCGGTTGCTTCCCCTTGAATATGCAAAAATAAACCCGTCTGTATTATAATCTATTATAGCCGAAAAAATACTTATTTAAATACGTGTAGGTTTCTTATATAACGACTTTCTTTTATGACATTAAATGTCTGGAACCTTCTATGTCGATATATCAGGTATGCACTGTAATTCTCTTTAGTCTTGATTTGTTCCTTATCAAACTTTGGTGATATTTTTAGAGATAAACATGAAACTGACTAAGTCAAAAGCTTAGAAGTTTGTAAAGTATATGTAGATCTATTTGAAAACAATGCGAAAAAAAACAAACATTTCACATTAAATCAGTTACAGTGGTCTTTGACATTCATCCAAAACATTTTTGTGTGCATCTCTCTCCACAACAGTACACATACACAGGACCATCGCATGTTTCTGGTGGAAAGCACGGCTTTGATGAATCAAACAACCACACAGAGGTGTAGTTGAAGATCTGTCACTTCTTTCATCTCAACGAAACTGTTCTTCTTTGCTTCTTTGTTGACTCTTTGTGAAAGATTAATTGATAATGATCCATTTGATATTTGAAATGATTCTCAGTATTGATGACAATGACACCAATATTTCCTCTGATAAAATAACTTTTCACCAATGATGTTCATGTTTCACTCAATAAACTGCCATATTTTCCTCAGCTTTGCCAAGAAGGGTTTAAACTGTATCATTTTTAGCTCAAATCAATATTCATGTCTATGCAAATCCACAAAATAAGTATAATATCCTATAAAATCTGTTTGCTTTATTTTATTTTATCAGACTTACAAGAAATCAAAACTTTTTTTTTCTTCACCTTGATCATTTGTTAAGTTTTCTATGTTTTGTTGAAAAATATGGACTTACAATATTATAAATTCAACTGTAAGATTGCTGCTGTTTTATGCGTGGATCCTTAGTACTATTTACATGTATTCCTTTTTTGTGTGTGTATCTGGATTTGTTTCTATTGCCTTTTTGTTTGGTGGGGAGATCATTGGGTAGGACATGGGAAGTTGAAAGTGTCACTTAAATAGCTTTTTAGTGACCTTTGCAATTGTTATTCATGTTTTAAGAATCAAAATCAATGTCATCACTCTTCATTCATCATTTAAACCAAAGCGCCATTTTCCCACCTTTTTTTATTCTAAATGAACAATAAATTGCATGTCAATAATATTATATTATAATGCTCACTACTATAAGTAATGTCTAAACAGTTTAATGTATTTTGTCTAAAATTCCGATTTTGAATTTTCATGATTTGATACATGTATGTCTGTTTAATAATACATCATGATAAATGTGTGGTATTATAATATAATACATGATTTCCATAAATATGTATGTGTCATAATGTAAAAATCTAATTGTAATACATGTAGATTACCCAAATATGTTGAAAAATAAAATTGAAGTTTGTATATTGCCAAAGTGATGATACTCATTCTGATAACACTACATACAATTAACTTGAATAATTTGTTTATGACTATTTATGAAAAAAAAATATGTATAGGCTTAATCAATGATGTGTGTCAGCATAGTTTTATCTTGTCAATATAAATAGAACAACACTGATGACAATCGTAATGAAAGACAAGGAGACAAGAAGGGATTAAGTAGTAATCTGAATGTAAGGCACTGGCTATAATCTTCCCATTCAATCATTGACCCATATTATCAACAAACAAAAATTGATTAAACTATTTCCCTGATGTTTAAGAAACCTTGAATACTCGAAAAAAATTCCTAAGCATGCTCATGCTATTTGAGATTGATTTTACAAAAAAAAACAAAAAAAACCTGAAACCTGAGCAGTTGATAATATTTTAATTTGCATCCTTAGTTGAATCAAACAGTTTGCTTTTACTTGAGAAGTCAAATGTGTGCATACATTTTGCACAATATCATTTTAAATGTAAATTTAAGAAGCTATTAAAAATAGACATGACACATTAATAAAAGATACATGCACATGAATACCATCAGCTCCTTTCCTTTCATGTTACTGACTACTGTATTCAATTCACCCATTTGAAGAATTTGTGATGACTTTTTTTTTTTTAAGCGGTATAGACAAAATTATTATAGATATTCCACTCTCCCAATGATACAATAACTATTGCTGCTGCTGTACTATTAGCAAGAAAAGAAAATGAGGCAAAGAATATTCTTCAATTTGCTGTACAAAACTGATTCGCTTTGACTTAGGTGAAGGAGGAGAGAGAATGAGAGAGCGTCATCATGGTGATGGCACCGAGACAGCGAGTCTGTGAGTGAGACAGGGACAGAGAGACAGAAAGACAGTGACAGTCAGAGAGGGGCAGTCAGATAGACAGACAAATAAAAATACTGCCCTGAAAGACATACACTGTGAATGACTGACAATCTAGTTCATTTCAAATTTCAGTTTATGCCATAAATAATGTGTGATATTTCAGCTACTCCTCATCGCATTCATCTTTGTTCATCCATCTCTGAATTGTAAAAAAGTGAAACCTATGTTCATGCCAATCAGGAGAACTGTTTGGTATACATTTTTATTGTATCCTGGTAAGCTTTAATCCTTCTGCATTTCTTGCACACTGAGAACAAAAAATGATGACTGATCCTGTCCTTCAAAACTTGTACATGTACTTAGCAGCCTTTATGCATTTATTGATATTAACTGTAATATACATGTAGTGGAAATAATGCAAAACAAGACTAGGTTTAACAGTAACAGAGACCTACTAAACCAGTCTAAATAATCTATTTAATCATTTTCAGTTTTCTTTATCAAGGAATAAGTTGTAAACATTATATACCTAGCCTATACAGACATTTAATATCCAAGAGGTCCTGTAGCCTCTACTGTTAAAGCATATCACTGGAACCATTGCAAATTATGGATAGTCTTTCCTGAATTAAATGTTCACATAGAATATGCCAATGGTCTTTAAATGGCCAAGGTATTTTCATTTAACTGTACATGAATATATGTGATGTAAACATGATGAAAAACAAATCAGTGCATTCGATCCCTAACATTCTATCAACTTTCCCTCTGTTATACCAGGTACAGTGCTCACCGCTTATAAGAACGCCTCAAATCAGGAGCTTAAGTGTTCTTATATCCGATGTGTTCTTATAACCG